>CAUZXS010001540.1:47500-102500 GCA_963585895.1 Sepioteuthis lessoniana
ATAAAGCCAAATCCTCTTTATACATATATATTAAATGTATAGGATTTGGTTGGGTTGGGTTTTATGGCATATCAACCATTGTAGGTTATTTAATGCCAAATCCTGTTTATATATATATATATATATATATATATATATATATATTAAATAAATATGATTTGGTTTGGTTGGGTTTTATGGCATATCAACCATTGTTGGTTATTAAATGCCAAATCCTCTTTATACATACATATTGAATATATAGGATTGGGTTGGGTTGGGTTTTATGGCATATCAACCGTTATAGGTTATATAAAGCCAAATCCTCTTTAAACATATATATTAAATATATGATTTTTCGTTTGGTTGGGTTTTATTGCATATCAACCATGACAGGTTATTTAATGCCAAAACCTCTTTATACATATTGAATATATAGGATTGGGTTGGGTTGGTTTTTATGGCATATCAACCGTTATAGGTAATATAAAGCCAAATCCTCTTTACACATATATATTGAATACGTGTTTTTTTGTTTAGTTGGGTTTTATGGCATATCAACCTTTGTTGGTTATTTAATGCCGAATTCTCTTTATATATACCTAATAAATTTACATATTATTTGTAAATACATTTTGTCGATAACATTTTTAAATGTGCCTGAGCTCATTTTTGCATACACTTAAATGGTTTCAAGTATTGCTATAAAGCAGTCACAATTTAGCATCAAACATTTGTTTGCACACATAGTTTGTTCTATTTGACCCATAGATAAGACCATATCAGGTGTTACCATTCTGGGTCAGAGTGGACCTGAGAGCAATAGCAATGAAGGGGTACTCCACATTCCCTAAATCTCGACAACTGGAGTCTCGCTATCAGATGTTTTAATGTCAAATCCAGGACACTCATTGGGATGGAGGTGTCTTACTCTTCTGATGAAATGCAGTCGGTGTATTCTACAGCACCAGCCGACTGGACTGCAATACTTTAAATGTTAAACTATTTCACTAAGTATATTTTGAATACAATATGAGAATTTTTGTAATGAATAGATATCTCCCTGTTTTTGTTTTTGTGTATAGATATTGTATTAATACCAGTTGAATAAACAGAATTTTAGCTGTGTATAGATTTGTAGTAATAGTGTATATTTTCTGGATAAAGATTCTTTTTTAAAGGTTGATGTGAGTAAATATCAAAAAGCGGAGATGCCCTAGGAGACATAACAAACAAATCAATAACTAGGAAAGAAAATGAAAGTAAATAAAAAAGCGAAATGCTAATCTGGCATACAAAAATATATATGGCACTATTTGTATTAATGGTGTGTCAGAGAGAAAACACGATTATGTATCTAAGGCCTACGTAGCAAATACATGATAAGGAATTTGTGGGCCACACACGTCTGTCTTTGTACTATACTAACCCCAAAAATGTTTTTTAGCCTGTTACTAATAGGAATAGTGTTAGGAGTACTCCCAATAGTCTAGTACCATCGAACCAAGCAAATTCTGGAAAATCTACCTCGGAAATGTACCAGACTCGGGATGTAATTGTAATTATAAATAAGTTTTGCAATATTTTGTTAACGTTAGGCATATACTTGGTAGCTCAATGTGCCCCTGCTGAGATCTTCAAGAACCACACTCGCCTGATCCTCTTAGAGTGCAACTCGTAAGATTTTCCTCAATGGCTTGGAGCACGACCTCTGAATCTACTTTTTTTGGCTTACCTGACCTTGCTTGTTCTACGAGATTCTGACAATCGAAGCGAAAATTCTTAAACCATCTTGTTTATTGCACCGTGGTCAACTACACCATCACCCTCCACCCACAGCAATTTCTTTTTTTCTCTTTTTTGCTTCAGCAACGTTCTGGCCCTGTTTGAACTCCTAAAATATAAATTCCCGAATTAGACAAAATTACACATTCATCAAATCAATGCATAACATGTCAACGAACGAATTACCACGATATTGACAACTACAGCGGGCACTTACCACGATTTGAACCGCATCGGTCACATGATATACGCGCTGCTCACTAGACTCTATGGAAACTTTTGATTCACCCCAATATGTAATTAAAACAGAATCGAAAAAGTATTTGGATATATTGATTCAACGAGGACACTATGTAACCATGTAAATGTTAACAAGCCAAACTCTAACGGCTAGCAGTGAGTTCGATCCTGACTAAGAGCTTTAGACTTGTGGCCTTGTACCCGACATATAATGTGTGTCTATTAGTTGATTTTCCAGTTCACTCAAAATTGTTAACAAGCCAAACTCTAACGGCTAGCAGTGAGTTCGATCCCGACTAAGTACTTTAGACTTGTGGCCTTGTACCAGACATATAATGTGTGCCCATTAGTTGACTTTCCAGTTCACTCAAAATTGAAAAGAGGCTAGTGTAAAATCCAAATCAGGTGTTCCTCAATTTGAAAGTTATTTTTATAGGAATAACATTTGCCTGGTTCATGCCTTTAGACAAGAAGTAACAGGTAAACACAAACACCAAATTAGACTAGGAAGTTTCATTTTCGCTTTCTTTTATAACGACATATCAAACTTTATAGGTTATTTAATGCCGAAGCAATCCTTATAAAAGAACAGTGGCTGTACTATTTAACCCATTGCTGAGAAGGAATAAGGGAGTTCATGCCTTTCCCAAGGGCTTGTACCAGACTTGTATGGTACAGTCTGAAAGTGAAAGTAATAGCGTAACTGCTACTCCACGGGGACTCTATCGGGTGGTGTAATGGTTAGCATGTTAGACTGGCAAACCTACACGAGTGAGTTCGATTCTCATTGGGTGCCCCATTCATGCGGCCTTGTGCTACATCTAAGCAAAAAGCTTGGTAAATTAAATTAAATATGATTGATAGATTGATTTTAATGGTATGTCAATCTGTCTAGGGTTATTTTCTGCCAAGAGGTTAAAGAAATGCGTACATTTTACGTTTTTATTTACATTTACAAGTACCATTTTTTGGAGTCTGACTCGACCTGGAATTGAATCTTGGTACCACTGGCGAACATTCTAACTATTATGTCAATGGGCTGGATAGCCAATCTTTGATTTACGTTTAAGCAAATCTCTAATTATCATTTTTGCAAAGTCTAAGAGACCAAAAACAGAAAAAAAAACAGGGGTCGTAAATTCTGAATTGAAATTCATTGTGAAGATGAAGATTATAGTCTATGGAGAGCCTAATTTTTATCAAAGATTCGACTTTAATTTACAGTAATAAACCTCTGCTGTTTTTTTCTACTAAACTGTTTATCATACATCCCAATATTATATCTATAGAATATGCTGACTGTATCCCCAGGAAAAGGGTAAGAGCTTCTCTCTTAAAAAAACTGTCTTTGGTACGATAGCAAAATGCATCTGATGGTAAGATGTGGGAAACGTGGAGTACCCCTTCGTTGCCATTATTCCAAGGCCCACTCTGACACTACCACTTCATATAAAGGGGGGTGTCCTCGTGGTGTAATGGTTAACGAGATGGGCTGCGGAATCGTAGTAAGCGAGTTCGTCTTCCAGTCGCGCTATTACTTTCACTTTCGGGCAAATACCCTTGGGAAAGGTATGAACCCCCTTATCCTCCCAGCTATGGGTTAAATAGTACCACTACTGTTCTTCTAGGAAAATGGCTTTGACATTGAATAGTACCACTACTATTCTTCTAGGAGAATGGCTTTGGAATTAAATAACCTACAGAGGTTAACATGCCATTGAAAAACAATGAAACCAAACCAAACTTCTTATAAAACTAGAAAAACTGACGCAACTTTCTGTCTTAATATATAGAGGAGAGGTGTGCGACAAATCGAAAATCTGAATGAAGCTTAGAACTTTTTGAACAACCTTTGTAAATACACGCACACACTCACACACTCACACACATATTTCAGTTTAGCATAAGCACGCAGTTTAAATGTAAGTACGGTTTTATTGTCAAAAACATTTCTATTTCAAGCTATTCAGTTTAATTAAACAATTCAGTTTAGCATAAGTGTGCCGTTAGTTCTATTTAACCCATAGATAGGGCCCTATCAGGTGCTACCACGCCGGGCCAGAGTGGACCTGGGAGCAATGGCAATGAAGGGGTGCCCCGTATTCCCCAAAGACCCAGCATTACTGGGACGTCACCATCTGAGTGTTTAGTGTCATATCCAGGACACTCGTTAGGGAGGGGGTCTTACCCCTCTGCAGAGGTGCAGTCAGTGTATTCTGCAGCTGACTGGGCAATACACAGAGTTAAATGTCAAAACAATTTTATTTCAGATAATTCAGTTTAGCATAACTACACAGTTTAGATGTCAAAACAGTTCTATTTCGAGCAATTTAGCGTAGCATTAGTACGCAGTTTTAATGTCAAAACAATTCTATTTTAAATAATTCAGATCAGCATAAATACGCAGTTTAAATGCATAAAGACGGTAAACGCCAACCACCGTTAAGTTCTATTAAACCCACAGATAGGAACCTTATCAGGTGCTACCACTCCGGGCCAGTGCGGACCTGGGAGCGATGGCAATAAAGGGGTACTCCGCATTCCCCAATGTTCTAGCATTGCTGGAACCTCACCATCAGATTGTTTAGTGTCATATCCAGTACACTCGTTGTTGGGGGATCTTACCCCTCTGCAGAGAAGCAGTAGGTGTATTCTACAGCCCCAGCGGACTGGGCAATATTCAGTTTAGTCAAACAGTTCTAATTCAAACAATTCACTTTAGCATAAGTACGCAGTTTTCATGTCAAAACAGTTCTTTTTCAAGTAATTCAGTTTCGCAGTTTAGTTCTATTTGATTAATAGATAGGACCCTATCAAGTGCTACCACTCTGGGCCAGAGTGGACCTGGGAGCGAGGGCAATGAAGTGGTACTCCTCAAAGCTCCAGCATTACTGGAACCCTACCATCATATTGCTTCGTGTCATATCTAGGACACTCGTTAGGGGTGTCTTACCCCTCTGCAGAGAATCAGTCGGTGTATTTTACAGCCCCAGCTGACTGAGCAAGTGTCAATCTGAGGACACATTCATATTCAAATGTATGAAAACCGAACACTGAGTCCGTGACGTAGTGTTTGGTATGGTTTGTTTGGTTTTATGGCATATCAACCTTTGTAGGTTATTTAACGCCAAATCCATTTTTATGTAAATAATCTGTTCTATTTAAAACAATTCAGTTTAGCATAAGTACACAGTTTAATTGTCAAAAACATTTCCATTTCAAACTATTCAAGCAGTTATATGTAATAATTCAGTTAAGTGTAAATACAGTTTTAATGTCGAAAAACAGTTCTATTTGAAATAATTCAGTTAAGCATAAGCACGCAGTTTAAGTGTAAGTACGGTTTAATTGTCAAAAACGTTTCTATTTCAAGCTGTTCAGTTTAGAATAATTGGATTCATACCTTTCCCAAGGGTATTAGTGCAATGTGAAATGCAATCAGTCTCGTCCAGGATTTGAACTCGTGTCGTCGTGTCCATTTTCTACGACGATAACCATTACACCACGGGCACCTGCATATAGTGTTTGGGGTTGATCACTTGTGATGGTGACATTATGCCTCCATTGATCTTCCCACAAGGCCTCAGAATCAACACAGAGACTTACATCAAGTTTCTAGAGGAGGTAGTGCTTTCCTGGATTGAGAAGGTTGCCGCTGGTAAACCCTATGTTTGTCATCAGGATTCAATGCCCTATCACACCTGCAAGAGAACCCAGTGTTGGTTGTGATAAAGTTTCTGTAAGCATATTATCCCTAATATCTGGCCGCTAAACTCCCCAGATTGCAATTCCCTTTCCCCAGATTGCAATTCCCTTTCCCCAGATTGCAATTCCCTTAATTATTATGTGAGGGGCCTAGTTTAGCAAGAAACCAACAAAACTCCGTGTGATACCAAAGTGGAACTGAAGGCAAGGATAACGGCAGTATTTACCACTTTAAACAAGGAGACCGTCGGAAAGGTTTGCTGGAGATTCTGAAGTTGTCAGGAGGCCGTGGTAGAAACCAATAGCGATTTCTTTAAATAAATTTAATCCATATTATTTCAAGATATTTTTATGTAATTTTGCAATGGAAATCTTTGAATGCTGCGAGCAATATTGAACAAGTTCTGGAGGCAGCAACCCACAAAACAGCTGCTGTACGGCCACTTACCACCCATCACGAAAACTATCCAAGTTAGACGAACCAGACATGCGGGACATTGCTGGAGAAGTAGGGACGAACTCATAAGTGACGTACTCCAGTAAACCCCTTCACACGGACGAGCAAAGGCAGGATAACCAGCTAGAACCTACATACAACAGCCCTGTGCAGATACAGGATGTAGCCTTGAAGACCAACCGGAAGCGATGGACGATAGAGAAGGGTAGTGGGAGGGATCAGGGAGATCCGTGCTGATGGCACGATATGATTATGATGATAATGATTATATATATATATATATATACGGTGGGGTGGATGTCAAACAAGTCTACGAGTAATCTGTGATCGGAATAAGTAGAAAAATGTTATTTCGTAAGTTAGGCAGGCGGCAGCGGGCGGCGGCGGTGATGATGGCCTTGGTTTATTCTCTGAGGAGAAATACATTTACATGTGCTGAACAGATGACCAATTCTGGGGGTTTCTCACTGCTTCAGGTCGAAGAAGAAAGAGAAGGAACTAGGCAAAGGAGATAGTGAACGACGGGGCTGGGAGAGGGAAAGGGAAGGCGGCGGCAGACGAGGCTTTCAAGAAGTTCTTAGACTAACCTTTACAGTACCTCCCAGAATGCGTGTCGCCCGCAAATGTTTCTTTACCGTACAGACATGACATTAAAAGAGACTGTATTAATTAAAACGATTGCCTACAACGTAGAAATAGAGGAAAAGTAAATAAATAAATATGTCATAGACAGCCGATACTAGACTGCAGATGAGGACATCATATTTGTTGCTGTAGTGACTACTGCAGCAAATGGTTTTGAAGTAAACACGCACATTCTTTGACGCCGTGTCGTAAAGCAGTGATTAAAAAGTTGGTCCAAATTGTGATTTCGGGTTTCACTGGGTACCCATTGCTGGTTGTTTTGAGCCATAGTTAAACTACATTTGATAATTAGCGGCTCACGATCATTAATGCATAATACAGAGCAATGGTTAGCAAGTTAAACTCGCAGGTCATTATCATCAAGAAGTGAGGTTGGTCGTCACCGTGTGCTCCATACTTATAACTTATAAATTATTAGTATATTTAGAGTACTGGTTTTCGACCATTTTCGGTCATTTTAAAGGACATAGGTACTTCTGTGTTGTGGAATGCAGGATTGATTCTGTGTTCAAAGAATTTTTTGTTGGGCGTGACATGTGTAGAGGCGTAGACCATTGGTGTTGGTTGGATTAAGATTAGGGGACTGTTAATCCACTAAAGCTATAGAGTGATATCTATATCAAATTCATATTAATTCCTGCCCCCTAAGTTAAAATAGAGTGTCTATTCTTTATAATATCGTTTCTAATACTTAGTGTCGTTTTTTTTTTTTTTTTTTTTTTTTTTTTTGGCACTGAATGCTATATAATATTTTCGTATTATCAACTAGAATTTGACGACTATTTGTTGAAGTGTTCTGGTCATCTATGGTGTGTTTGTTGATGTGTGTACACACTTCTTACATTGGTGTTGTCGTGCTTAAATCCCATTGGTCATCAAGTCATCAATTGTAAATATGATGTCATCGTATGGATTTTTCAACGTATAAACTTCGGCACCCACCCTCGTAAATAGATAGATAATATATATATATCCAATGAGACGGAGAATATACCAACAATGTTCTCCGCCGAAATAAATTTATTATGACGGCTTAACCGAGTTTGAGTCTCCATTTAATTGCACTATATATATATATATATTATGTCTCATTGGGTGCCCCATTCATTCGGCCTTGTGCCACATCGAAGCAAAGAGCTTCGTAAATTACTATATATATATATATATATATATATATATATTATGTCTCATTGGGTGCCCCATTCATTCGGCCTTGTACCACATTGAAGCAAAGAGCTTCGTAAATTACTATATATATATATATATATTATGTCTCATTGGGTGCCCCATTCATTCGGCCTTGTGCCACATTGAAGCAAAGAGCTTCGTAAATTACTATATATATATATATATATATATTCGGTACCCTGATGGAAAATTGAATCTTTGGTATTGCAGAAAGCCTAAATAAAAAACTCCTGGTGTTTTTCTTCAGAACTGTTTATCAATATCTCGACTACCTTTCTTTTTATTTCTTTAAATCATTTTTTTATATCTGGTTCATCTTAGTTTCTTTTTTTAATGGCATATAAACCTTTGTGGGTTATTTAATGTTAAAGCTGTCCTTGTAAATTAGTGGCAGTACTATTTAACTCATAGCTGGGGAAGATAAGGGGCTTCATACATTTCCCAGCCATATTAGTTCGAAAGTGAACGTAATGGCGTGAGTGACATTCGAACTCTTACTACGATGTAGCAGTCTAGCAGGTCAGCCACTACACCACAGAGACTCGCCACTCCATTTTTTGTTGGCTATCAGTATATATATATATATATATATACCAACCCCTCCGCTCGGGCAGGATATGACACAAGGTCATTTTTTAAGCGGAGTTTGACAGGTTTGAATTCAGAGTTTTCCTTCTCCTAGACTAGTTGCCTCACCAAGGCTGAAGAACCTAGTATGTCCTTCTATTTTACCCATAGCTTGAGGGAGAATAATTGGATTCATACCTTTCCCAAGGGTATTAGTGCTATGTGAAATGCAATTAGCCTGGTCCCGGATTTGAACTCGTGTCGCCGTGTCCATTTCCTACGACGAAAACCATTACACCATTATATATATATATATATATATATATATATATATATATATATATGTGTGTGTGTGTGTGTGTGTGTGTGTGTTACTGGGAACTTCACTCGTGCCAAATTCTCGCCATTCTTTCCTTACAAACAGTTTAGGATACTGAATTACTATCAAGTAGTTGATCGACTTCCTTCTCTCTAGGAGTTACATCACACTGAACTCTGACGACGTACTCAGACGAGTTATCTCGTTCATAGAGCTCAACCAACAACTTAAGACGAGTTATCTCGTCTATGGATGTAGAATGACGACTTCTGAAGATTATTTGTCTCATCCGTGATGTCGAGCTGGTTAACGCTATTATCTAAACAGTATTCAATCTTTCTTAAATACTTCTTTTCTCTTTGCAAGAGTCGTTGGTATTATTCCAACATTGCCAATGACGATGGACACAACGGTGGGTTACATATATGTTTCAGTTTCCTTTCTATTTCCTGATACTTTCTAAATTTCATGGTTTCACTTTCACTCTGATCCGTAGAGACAGCGACACTCAATATCGATAGATCTTTTTTTTTTTTTTTAATTTTATTTTGTATTATTTTGGATGACTAGATCTAAGCAGGCGGAGTTTAACAGGTTTGAATTCAGAGTTTTCCTTCTCCTAGACTAGCTGCCTCACCAAGGCTGAAGAAACTAATCTGCCCTTCTATTTACCCATAGCTGGAGGGAGAATAATTGGATTCATACCTTTCCCAAGGGTATTAGTGCTATGTGAAATGCAATCAGTCTCGTCCAGGTTTTGAACTCGTGTCGCCGTGTCCATTTCCTACGACGATAACCATTACACCACAGACACCTCCTAGGCACCGCTTCATCATCATCATATCGCGCTTGTAGCACGGATATCCCTGACCCTCTCTCGCTACTCCTCCCTATCGTTCATCGCCCTAGGCAGGTCTTCAGGACAACATCCCGTATCCTCACATAGCTGCTGAATGTATGTTCGTGCTGGTCGTCCTACTTTTGCACGGCCATGTGTGGGGGTCCATAATAGTACATCTCTTATGAGTTCGTCCCTGCTTCTCCAGCAGTGTCCTGCATGTCTGGTTCGTCTAACTTGAATAGTTTTCGTGATAGGAGGCAGGTGGCCGTACAGTTGGTGTCTTGTTGGGTGTTGCCGCCAGGACTTGTTCAAGATTGCACGCAGCATTCTTGTGTAATTGCCGTCTAGCTTCTTCTCCAGCCGTTTTGTTAGCGTCCATGTAGTGCACCCGTATAGCAGTATCGATGTGACCGCTGCCTGGAAGAAACTGCGTTTTTTTATGGTAAAACTAAAATCTTTTGCACAATTCTCAGGAAATCACAATTGCAATCCAATCATATCTACATTTTATTCATTTTGAACATTTACGGAAGTGTTGATATAATAATAATATCCTGGTACGTAATTATTTGCTGGATTTTCCTTTGAAATTAATTTTCACTGTATTTTCAGAAGGAGTAAAAAGTAGAAAACAATAATTCCTTTTTTAAGCGCAACGGAAACTTTTTTTTCGTGTACCGCTATTTCGTTTTGTTAGTCTTATTCTTAAATACACTGGCTTTTCGTTCCGGTTATTTTTATTTATTTTTTTTTTTTTTATACCGTAGCTATATATACTTTTTCCCTGATATCGAATACTCTCCCTTCTTCCTTCTTTCTCTCTCTCTCTCTCTCTCTCTCTCTCTCTCTCTCTCTCTTTGCGTAGTTACCTTACCCTTTAAAGACGGTAATATATATATATATATATATATATATATATATATATGTATATATATATAATTTCTCTTATATATATCAAAAGAACAGTTTATATGTTTCCAGTAGGTATTTTGTGATTTTTACACGGAAATTATCAGTCTTAGATCGTTTGAGTCGTACAAATTATCGATATTAATTCAGATGAATAAAGACTGCAAACCAGAAAATTGGATGATCATCAAACCGAGAAATCGTTGCATAGTTCACAAATAAACTTTTGATTTTAAAGAGAAATAAACTTCATTTTGAGACCGGTTTCATTATTACACCTGACCTAAGATTTCTTTCATAGGATTGGAGACCAAAGTTATTAATCAACCCGAGTAATTTGAAAGATAGATAAATTTACATTACTTTGATACAAATCTATTCTATCTAGTCTAAAAATAGTTTTCTTAGACTTTATAGCTGATACAAATCTATTCTATCTAGTCTAAAAATAGTTTTCTTAGACTAGAGACTTTATATATCAATCAGCTATCTTGAAACGAGTTTCATTATTCCACATGGTCTAAGACTTCTTTCATAGGATTGGTTTGGTTTGTTTTTATGGCATATCAACTGTTATAGGTTATCTAATGCCAAATCCAGCTCTACAAGTGAGTAGAGTGTTCACCAATGGTCCGGGAGACATAGGTTCAATCCCAGGTCGCGTCATACCAAAGACTTTTAAAATGGTACTTGATATCTACTTGCTTAACACTCAGCAATATAAGGTACGTATCAAGGGTAAAGTGGAGCAATCCAGGGAAAGGAGTAGCGCTCTCCCCTACACCTCGATATAGTAGCAATTGAAAAAGGGAGCCTTCTGCTCACCCTCGACTACAGTTGCTAACTTAATGCCAATTCCTGTTTTTTCTTATATATTAAACATATGATTTTTAAACACATTTTGTAGATATACACAACCAAAAGATCAAACAGCTCTATTTCTAACAATTCAATTTAGCATAAGTCAACAAAGTTAAATGCTTTCAAGTATTGTAATTTAACACTAACAGTTCAATTAAACATTTGTCTACACATAATTAACTGATCTCACAGTTCTATTTCAAACAAATCAATTTAACACAAGTCATTTGTTTACTCACAGTTTAAATGTCAAACAGTTCTATTAGACCCATAGATAGGACCCTATCAGGTGCTACCACTCCGGGACAGAGTTAACCAGAGAACAATAGTAATAAAAGGGTACTCCACATTCCCTAAAGTTCCAAGACTAAAGCATCAGCATCTGTTGTTTAGTATCATATCAGGACACACGTTGGGAGGGGAGATTACCCCTCTGCAGAGATGCAGTCGGCGAATTCTACAGCCCCAGCCGACTGGGCTGTTATTTCTTTAACACTATTAAATGGTTTTAAGTATTGTTATTTAACATTAGTAATTCTATTTATTAAGTATCCCCACCTAATCCAAACAATTTGCACACACCTGTAAATGACTAATAAAAACCTTTACTAAATGATTGAACAACACTTTTTTTAACCATAGATAGGACGCTTACAAATACTACCACACCATGTTAGAGTGGATCTGAGAGTAATGGTAATGAAGGTGTACAACACATTTTCTTAACGCCGAGGCTAAAACATCGCAATAAGATGCAGTTAAGTGTCATACCCTAACATATATTTATTATATATGCACAAAGAGTATTTAGCATTAAATAAACCACAATGGTTGATATGCCATAAAACCCAACCAAACCAAATCATATATATTTGATATATATGTATAAAGAGGATTTGGCATTAAATAACCTACAATGGTTGATATGCCATAAAATCCAACCCAACCAAATCCAATGAATTTAATGAGTATGTATAAAGAGGATTTGGCATTAAATAACCTACAAGTGTTGATATGCCATAAATTCCAACCCAACCAAAGCCAATGAATTTAATATATATGTATAAAGAGGATTTGGCATTAAATAACCTACAATGGCTGATATGCCATAAAACCAAGCAAACCTTAACCAAACCCGACCCAACCAAGGAAAACCAAACACCTCATCTAAGATTTGTACTCGGGCCACTTATTCCATTTCTTACGATAATAACCGTTTCGTCTAGTGCGCAATTAAAACTAATTCAATCATTTTAAACAGATAAACATTTCATATTTTGTTGCAATATCAACGTTTTCAGAACCAATGTATCATTTAGTCCAAAATCATTGTAAACATCTCATAGTCATGTTTAACTGATACGATAGCATTAACATTTTGGATCAAAGTGGACCTAGGATTAATATAAATATATTAATATAAATAACGTTAACGACAAAGCGTCCAGATATTGTCATTTGGTCCGTTAAAGTAAAAAAAAGTTTTCGTTATTGAGTTAACGGTCCCTTATGAAGAAAATTTCGACTGGGCACATCAGCATAAGTTGGTAAAATATGAAGATCTGCGAGAACAATGTGTCAGAAATGGCTGGATAACGAATCTATTTCCTATCGAAGCAGAGCTTTTATTGCCAACTCAAACTCCGTTTTCTTAACTAATCTTGGACTTCCTCTATCAGATAAGAGGAAATACACGGAAAAGATCCAAGATAAGGCTCCAACTGCATCAGTGTGGATCTGGCAATCCCACAGAGCGACAACAATCTGATAAAGTCTGGTGGTGTTGTGAGATACTGCTGGGGTGCTCTGGGCTTGTGGTAATGATGCTTCGGCCCCGAAACCTTGCCTGAACCCAGAGTGATCATCTGATGAAGGCTTTGTTAGAAGCAATGCTGTTGTATAAACATCAGTTATTGTATGATAGCTACTAAACGAAAGATGACCCTCCAGAGCCCTATCACTGGAGTCTAAACACCAGTTGTAGTTATGCTAAACACGCCTCCACAAACAGGTTGTTGCTTGTTCGTAAACACTTCAGTGTGCTTTATTCTAAGGTTTTAGGAGCATTACAACTCTAAAGACCTTGTATAACTCTATACTGCTCTTAAGTGGATCCTTTCGTATCTCAATTTTTAATTGGGCTTCCATTCGTCGAGTGAACGTCAAATATTTGCACAAACTCTCTTTCTGAGATTGTATTCTCAGTGGAACTGGGTTTGTAATAAACATTTTGATTGTACAATGACCCCCTTGAAAGGAGGCTAGTTCTCATGTTTTATATTATTTGTTTTAACGGTCGTTGTCGATGTCATTTCCATCGACTCGATTACCAGAATTTGCATTCTGAACGAGGCTAATACCCTTGGTTTGTTTGGTTTCTTTGTTTAATGGCATATCAACCTTCTAGAATTATTTAATGCGAAAGCCATCCTTCTAGAAGAACAGTAGTGATACTATTTAATCCATAGCTGGGAGGATAAGGGGTTCAGACCTTTCCCAAGAGTATTTGTCCGAATATGAATGTAATAGCGTGACTGGAGTTCGAACTCGCTCACTACGATTCTGCAGTTCATCGCTTTAACCATTATACCACGAGGACACCCTCAATATCCTTGGGAAAGGTTATTGCGAATAGTTGGACAGACTGTGTACTTTGATTTTAGAATGGCAACCGGTTTAAAAGAAGAAAACCTCTGAATTCAAACTAGTTGTGGATATTGATGGGTTCCGTTGGGCTATTTGACACGGAATGTGAGTAGGTTATGAGACAAGAGAGAACAAAGGTGTCATAAAAAAAAAAACTATGTTACTTAATCTTGAAATTGGTTTAGCCTATCAACTATTGTTGGTTATTTAATACCAAATTGTGTTTTTACTTATATATTAAATATATATGATTTATCCTATTTACCAACCCCTCCGATCGGTCAGGATATGACACAAGGTCAATTTTTAAGCGGAGTTTAACAGGTTTTAATTCAGAGTTTTCCTTCTCCTAGACTAGTTGCCTCACCAAGGCTGAAGAACCTAGTCTGTCCTGCTATTGACCCATAGCTGGAGGGAGAATAATTGGATTCATACCTTTCCCAAGTGCTATGTGAAAATGCAATCAGTCTCGTCCAGGATTTGAACTCGTGTCGCCGTGTCCATTTCCTACGACGATAACCATTACACCACGGGCACCTCCAAAAACATATATGATTTATAAACACTTTTTGTCGATAGATTTTTAAACGTTCATTTCTGACTTCAAGTCTTACTCACTATCTAATACGAATGTTTCTATCTACTGTTAATTATTCGTTTACGCAAAGGTTTCAAGTTTTGTTATGTAAAAGTAACAATTTAACCTCAGTCATTTGTTGGCCCACATATTTGATGGATATGTGTAGGATTTTTAAATGACTTAGAACTAATTTGTTTGCTCTTTTGTATTACTATTGTTTTTACACATTTAAAAGGTTTAATTAATATTATCTTACACTCATAATTCTATTCAATATTAATCGTTTGTTTGCACACAGTGAAGCAATTACAAGTACTGCTATTGAGCACAAATTATTCTATTCAACAATATTCATTCATTTGCACGGTTATATGGTTCCACATATTGTTATGTATCACTAACAATTCACTTAGATGGTCATTTGTTCACACACAATTAAATGGTCAATCAGTTCTATCTCTAACAATTTAATTTAGCATAATGCATTTGTTTGCACACAGGTTAAAAGTCAAAAAGTTCTATTTCACCCTTGGGTGCCACCATTTAAGATCAGAGTGGACCTGGGAATAATGGCACTGAAGGGGTACTCTACATTCCCCAAAGCTCCAGGACTGGAACCTCGACATCAGATGGTTTAGTGTCATATGCAGGACACTCGTTGGATGGGGAGGGTCTTACCCCTGTGCAGAGATGAAGTCGGTGTATTCTATTGCCCGAACCGACTGGGTTGTTGAAATTGCAGTGTACTTAAAAAAATACATTAAAAACTATATGTTGGCCTGAATGTTCTTGTTTATGCTCAGTGTTTCTTGAATAAATTATGACCTGTTATTTTTTAAGTTTAAAATAACAAAAAATTCTTTTTTGTTGCGCCATTAGAAAAAATCATTACATAAAGATGGGCAGTTCGGAGAAAATTACGTAAATACCAACGACATTACGTTTTGCGTATTTCATATATATATATATATATATATATATATATATATATATATATATATATAAATATATATATATATAAGTGCGAGAGAGAAGGAGAGAGATACTCAAGTGTATCATTATTGCATACTTTTCCCAGCAGATGTTTCTCGTTGGACACATCGAGATCAAGTGACAGCAACCCCATTCAGCATCCCCCTTCCCACTTAGTTTGTCATTACAGTAATAAGAAGGGGTGTAATGGCTATCGTAGTAGGCAACAGACTTGGCCAGAAAGGTTCGAATCCTGGACGAGACTGCACTTCACTTTGCGCTCATGTCCTCGAGAAAGGTATGGATCCATTTCTTCTCGTCACCCCAGCTATTGGTAAATAGTAGAGAATATAGAAATCTTTAGTCATGGTCCGACAACCTATCTATGAGAAGGAAACCTATGAATTTAAACCAGCTGCACTCCGCTTAAAAATCGACTGTACGTTGCACCCTCCATGATACGGATGGATATACACGTTAATATGAGGTCATATATCATCATCATGTTGTGCCGCTAGCACAGATATAGGATCCATATATATGTATATATATAAGTATTATTCGGTCCAGTTAAACTGGAGTTGGGAGTAATTCCATCAGGACAAATAAACCATTCAACAGTGAACATTTAAATTTTCCTGGTAAAGAGCTTTATCCATAAGATCTGAAGAAGTCCTGTTAATTTGTTTTTCTTTATATTTTTGATTTATATCAAAAACCCATAACCGGATGGAAATAAATTTATAATCCTAATGTGACCGGTTTTTGTTTTTTCTTAAAGATATATATATATATATATATACTTATCAAAATAGGTTTGGTTTGATTTCTTTGTTTTAATAGCATATCAACCTTCATGGGTTATTGATTGCCAAAGCCATCCTTGTAGAAGAACAGCAGTGATACTATTTAACCCATAGCTAAGGTGGATAACGGGATTCATACCTTTCCTAAGAGTGTTTGACGAAAAGTGAACGTAATAGCTCGACTTGAGTTTGAACTCACTTACTTTGAGGCCGCAGCCCAGCACGTTAGCCAATACGCCACTAGGACTCCCCTAACTTAAATAGAGTCCCTTGTATGCCATAATATTCAACACAGAAGAGAGTTAGTCATCACTTAAACAAACCACTCTTATAGAACTATCGTCCAGCCCTGGCCTTGTTAAAGACGTCCATGTAGACCCCTGGTCGGAAAATTAAATTTTGGCAGGGGTGAATAAAAGCACAGGGACCCACAGGGAATTTACATTTATCATCATAATCATGTTGCGCCATCAGCACGGATATCTCTGACCCTCTCTTGCCACCCCTCCCTATTGTCCATTGCTTCCTGCAGATCTTCAGGGCTACATCCCGTATCTACACAGAGCTGCTGTATGTAGGTTCGAGCTGGTTGTCCTACCTTTGCTCGGCCATGTGAAGGGGTCCACAGGTGTACATCACTTATGAGCTCGTCCCTACTTATCCAGCAGTGTCCCGCATGTCTGGTTCGTCTAATTTTGATAGTTTTCGTGATGGGCGGTAGGTGGCCGTACAGCTGCTGCTTTATGGGGTGCTACCTCCAGGACTTGTTCAATATTACTTGCAGCACTCTTGTGTAGTTGCCGTCAAGTTTTTTCTCCATCCTTTTAGTTAGCGTCCATGTAGTACATCTATATAGCAGTATCGACACGACCGCTGCTTGGAAGAAACCACGTTTCAAAACCCCTTTATAATAGAAAAAAATCGCTTGTATTACTTGTCTAAATTTCGGTGATAAAGCTTGATAATTGTTATTACTTAAAATATTCGTACTACTGACCCTATCTTTATTGTTATAATCATGGCGTTTCAGTTGATATGCCATTTGGCCTTCTTCAGGTGTTATATGTCGAATTGGGGAATCCACACAAAATTTCGAACAGAACCCTTTCTTTGAACCATAGGAGCAGATTGTTCCAATTCAGTTAACCATGACCGAGCACAAGTGTTAAGTTAAAGTACGTATTCTTTTGTTATTGCTACCTGTTGTTTGGATTGAACCTGCAACCTCCAGATTTACAGATAAACAGGACTGATCCCTTATCTTATCATTGATCCCTTAATCGGATTTGGTTGTGAGGGTTTTACTCATATACTGTATCTTAAACAGGAATAGCCTGACGGAGCCCATCCCTCTCCAGGTCTATAACTGGTTTGAATCCACAGTTTTCCTTCTCGACCGTTGCTATATTGAAATGAAAGAGCCCAGTTTGCCCTGCTATTTAACCATAGCTGAAAGGAGAAAAGTTGGTTTCATACCTTTCACAAGGGTATTATCACAATAATACAGACGCGTTCAGGATTTGAACTCGGGTATCTGGGTTCACTTCCTTTGGCATTAATCCTTACCTTACGAACGCCTCTATCTTAAAATAAACGCAAATATATATTCTAATATATTTAGCTGCCATGTGTGGAACAAGGCCAGAAGTATCGAGCACCTCGTAAGAATAGAACAATGCTTTGTTGTCTCAGCTAGCTAACCAATACACCACATGAAACAACTTATTTTCATAATTATGGATACATTTGTATGTGTATATGTGTATTTCTGCTCGCGTGCGCGTGCGTGTGCGTGTGTGATCGCACTTGTGAGGAGATAGAGTATTATTTTCTCTTATGATCAAAAATATTTTCGCAATTTACTCAGGTCTTGAAAATTAAGCTACCTTGGAGCTTCTGCAAGTTTTTTTTCTTTTTTTGAATTGTTCTATGGACACGGACATACCAGTGTTAACCAACCAGCAAGAACTTATCTACATCAGCTCTGTGAAGACACTGGATGTAGTTTGGAAGACCTGCCGGGAGTCATGGGTGATAGGGACGAATGGAGAGAGAGGGTCAGAGAAATCTGTTCTGTCAGCACGACTTGATGATGATAATGGATCCCCAAGTTACCTCGATCTGCATTTAAGAGAGTCGTAAGTCGCCAGCGTGCGCTTCTATTAAGGATGTTATATCAGCTGGTTATGACGTCATGATAATAGATTCCCATCTGCTTCGAACACATATCGGGGATTCCTACCCTTTATCATATCAGACTAAAACTCTGCGACGTAAAAGCATATTACATTTATCTTTAGATCAGCTTTCTGAATTGGCCTCATGAGTAGAGTGTTTGACACTAGTTCGGGAGACCGGGGTTCAATCCTAGGTCGAGTCATACCAAAGACTCAAAAAATGGTACTTGATGCCTCCTTACTTAACACTCAGCATTATTAGTTGAGGATCAAGGTTAAAGTGAAGGAATCCAAGGAGTAGCTCCCTCTCCTACACATCGGTGTGGTAGCTATTGATAACGGAGGCTTCGGGTCACCCTCGACTAAGGTCGCTAACTTACATACTTCACACTGCTACTCAGATAAAATATTTATGAACTGGAGACAGAAACAAAATTAAAATGTTACTATCACTAAACGGAAGCTACACAAGAATGCTGTGAGCTATATTGAACGAATCCTAGAAGCAGTAGCCCGCGAAACAGTAGCTGCCCGGCCATTTACCTACCAACTGGAAAACCATATAAGTAAGACAAACAAGACATGCCGGACATTGCTGGAGAAGCAAGGACGAACTCATTAATGAGGTTCTTCTACGGACCCCACAGATAGACGCGCCAGTTTGGGCCGGCCAGCAAGAATTTATCCACATTAGCTCTGTGCGGACTCTGGATGCAGTTTAGAAGACCTGACGAGAGATATGTGTGATAAGGATGGATAGAGAGAAAATCAGGGAAAATCCGTGCTGTCAGCGCGACTTGAAAATGAAGATGATAATGACATCATTAATTAACATAAAATGGTAATAATGCTTTTAAAAAGACAACAAACACCGTAAAACTGGCATGAAAATTCGCAAATATACAATTATCACTAAACATTAAAAAATACTAAAAACTCATTTCAGTCATATTTTTAAAAGAATAATTAATACAATTAAGGAAATTATTTTATCCACCTATTTATACATATATATCAAATATATATGATTTGGTTTGGTTGGGTTTTATGGCACATCAATCATTAAAGGTTATTTAATACAAAATCCTATTTATACATATATATTAAATATATATGATTTTGTTTGGTGGAGTTTTATGGCATATCAATCATTGTAGGTTATTTAATGCTAAATCCTCTTTATACATATATATTAAATATATATGATTTGGTTTGGTTGGTTTTCATGGCATATCAACCACTGTAGGTTATTTAATGCCAAATCCTTATTTATACATATATATTAAATATATATGATTTATAAACATTTTCTGTTGATAATGTTTTCAAATGAGCCTGAACTCATTCTTTTGTACACAGATATATCGTTTCAAGTATTGCTATCAAATAGGAAGTGCTCGTGGTGTAGTCGTTATCGTCGTAGGAAATGGACACGGCGACACGAGTTCAAGTCCTGGACCAGACTGATTGTATTTCACATAGCACTAATACCCTTGGGGAAGGTATGAATCCAATTATTCTCCCTCCAGCTATGGGTAAATAGTAGGACTGACTAGGTTCTTCAGCCCTGGTTAGGCAACTAGTCTAGGAGAAGGAAAACTCTGAATTCAAACCTTTTAAACTCCGCTTAAAAATTGAGCGGAGGGGTTGGTAAATAGGAATTATTCAATTTACTATTATTCGTTTGTTTCCACAAATATGGTTTTAAGTATTGTAATGTAACAGTAACAATTTAACAGTCATTTGTTTGCACACGTTTAGATGGATATACAGGGGGTGTCCTCGTGGTGTAATGGTTAAAGCGATGGACTGCGGAATCGTAGTATGCGAGTTCGTACTCCAGTCGCGCTATTACGTTCACTTTCGGGCAAATACCTTTGGGAAAGGTATGAACCCCCTTATCCTCCTAGCTATGGGTTAAATAGCACCACTGCTGTTCTTCTAGGAGAATACCTTTGGCATTAAATAACCTAAAAAGGTTGATATGCCATTAAAAAACAAAGGTACCAAAAGAAAGATATACATTCGTATGAGATTATTTTGTCGATAATTTCATATTCGAATTTGTTTGAGCTAAAGTATTACTATTGTCTCCACAGAGATGGTTTCAATTATTTCACTCTAACACTCATAATTATAAAGTAAGTAAATTTGGCGACAATAGTCGAGGGTAACGCGAAGGCTCCCTTTTCAATAGCTACTACACCGAGGTGTAGAGAAGGGGGCTACTCCATTTTCTGGATTGCTCTACTTTACCCTTGATCCTTTCCTTATAATGCTGAGTGTTAAGTAAGGCGATATCAAGTACGATTTTTTTAGTGTTTGGTATTACTCGACCAGGGATTGAACCCAGGTCTCCCGGACCATTGGCGAACACTATTCAGTATTAATCATTTCTCTTTACATAGTGACGTGGTTCCAAGTATTTCTATTAACACTAATTATTCGAGTCTTCATTACTTATTCCTTTGCACACAATTAAAGGATTCTAAGAGGTGCCTGTGGTGTAATGGTTATCGTCGTAGGAAATGGACACGGCGACACGAGTTCAAAACCTGGACGAGACTGATTGCATTTCACATAGCACTAATACCCTTAGGAAAGGTATGAATCCAATTATTCTCCCTCCAGCTATGGGTAAATAGAAGGGCAGATTAGGTTCTTCAGCCTTGGTAAGGCAACTAGTCTAGAAGAAGGAAAACTCTGAATTCAAACCTGTTAAACTCCGCTTAGAAACTGACCTTGTGTCATATCCTGCCTGAACGGAGGGGTAGGTAAATATGGTTGAATGGTTCTAAGTATTACTATTTATCACAATTCAACATCAATCATTAGTTTACAATTAAATTTCTGTTTCTAACAATTCAATTTATATAACTCATTTGTTTGCTCTCAGTTTAAATGTCAAACAGTTCTATTTGACCAGTTGATCGGACCCTACCAGGTGCTACCAAAGCTCCAGCATTACTGGATCAGATTGTTTAATATCAGGACACTCGTAGGTCGAGGGTCCAACTCCTCTTCTTAGTCCAGACCTTGATCCCTGCAGTCAGAGTATTATATAGCCACAACCGACTGGGCTTTATACGTTTAGATATCCAGCAAATAATATTTTGATCATTCGAAAGCCAAAAATAACCGAAGAGATTTTATTTTCATTGAAAATATTCATCAAACTCAAAATTATTTATTTCATTGATTGAATGATTGATCGATTTTAACAGCATGTCAACCAGTCTAGGGTTATTTTATGCCGAGAGGTTTGGAAATCGTATTCATTGCTGGTTCATATTTACATTTTTTGTTTCGTTGTTTTAAGGCTTTTGTGGGGAAAGCTTTTTTTTTTTTTTTTAAATTTTTTTTTTATGGGACCTAAACAAGTTCTGCTACTCCGGGTTCGATTAAACCTGGAAGTAATCGTAATCAAGGGTTTGGTTTGGTTTGGTTTGGTTTTATGGCATATCAACCATTGTAGGTTATTTTATGTCAAATCCATTTTTTACATATAGTTGGCGACCCCCAGTCGAGGGCAACCAGAAGGCTCCCTTTACAATGGCTATTACACTGAGATCTAGGGGAGGGTGCTACTCCTTTCCTTGGATTGCTCCACTATCCTTGATCCTCACCTTATATTGCTGAGTGTTAAGCAAGGAGGTATCAAGTACCATATTCTCTTTCAAACAATACACTTTTATACATATATATTAAATACATGATTTCGAAACACGATTTGCGGATAACATTCTTTGACAAAATTAAATGGTTTCATATATTTCTATCTAATACGAAAATTCTATTTAAAATTAATCATTTGTTTGCACACATTTTAATGTTTTCAAGTATTGCTATGTATCACAAACAATTCAATTAAACATCAGTCAGTTGTTTACTCACAATTAAATGTAAAAACAGTTCTATTTCTAACAATTCCATTTAGCATAGTTTAGCATACACTGTTTATTTCTATTTGATCCATAGAGAGGACTCTATCAGGTGCTACCACTGGAGGCCAGAGTGGACCTGGGAATGGTGGCAAAGAAGGGGTCCTCCGTATTCTCGAAATCTTCAGCGTTACAGGAACCTCACCATCAGATTGCTTAGTGTTATATCCAGAACACTCGTTGGGAAAGTCTTATCCCTCCGTCGAGATGCAGTCGATGCATTCTATGGCCCGTCGGCTGGGCCTGACAATTAATGGATATTCCACACTCCCCAGATATCCAGAACTAAAGATCTGAGGAGACTTGCTGTCATTTTAATTCCAGAGAAAGAGTACAAGCGTTAATTCTTATGAAAAACTCGCAAGGAATAATAATAATAATAATAATAATAATAATAATAATAATAATAATAATGTAGGCTATGCGGTGATGGAGTTGAAACGATCAATCACATAATAAGCAAATGCAACAAATTAGCACAGAAGGAGTATAAGACTAGACACGACTGGATCGGCAAGGTGATCCACTGGGAAATGTGCAGGAAATTTCAATTCGACCATACAAACAAATGGTATATGCACAACCCGGCACCTGTTCTAGAAAATGACTTGCATAAACTCCTATGGGACTTTAACATACAAACGGATCACCTAATCCCGGCCAGAAGACCAGACCTCATGATAATCAACAAAAAAAAGAGAATCTGCAAAATTGTAGACTTTGCTGTCCCGGCGGACCACAGAATAAATCTGAAGGAAAGTGAAAAGAAGGATAAGTACCTCGACCTTGCTAGAGAATTGAAAAAGCTGTGGAACATGAAAGTAACGATTACGCCAATTGTGATTGGTGGGTTAGGCACAATCACTAAAGGATTATTAAAAGGCCTGGAGGACTTGGAACTTGGCGGACGGGTAGAGACTATCCAAACGACAGCATTGCTAAGAACGGCCAGAATCCTGAGACGAGTCCTGGAGACTTGAGGAGACTTGCTGTCACTCAAACTCCAGTGAAAAACCATCAGCTAACACTGATGTGAAAAACTCTAAAGGATTAAATAATAATAATAATAATAATAATAATAATAATAATAATAATAATAATAATAATAAAAAACTCCTATGGGACTTTGATATACAAACGGATCACCTAATCTTGGCCAGAAGACCAGATCTTATAATAATCAACAAAAAAAAAAAAAAGAGAATCTGCAAAATTGTCGACTTTACTGTCCCGGCTGACCACAGAATAAAACTGAAAGAATGTGAAAAGAGAGATATGTACCTCGACCTTCCTAGAGAATTGAAAAAATTATGGAACATGAAGGTGACAATTATACCAATTGCGATTGGTACTTTTGGCACGGTAACTAAAGGATTATTAAAGGGCCTGGAAGATTTGGAAGTTGGCGGCCGAGTGGAGACCATCCAAACAACAGCATTATTGAAAACGGCCAGAATACTGAGAAGAGTCCTGGAGACTTGAGGAGACTTGCTGTCATTCAGTCTCCAGTGAAAGACCATCAGCTTACGCTGACGTGAAAAACTCTAATGAGTAATAATAATGATAATAATAATACGGATCACCTAATCTCGGCCAGACGACCAGATTTAGTGATAGTCAACAAAAAAGGAGAACCTGCCGAATAGTGGACTTTGCCGTTCCGGCTGACCACAAGTCGAAACTGAAAGAAAGCGAAAAAAAGAAAAAAAAAGATAAGTACCTAGACCTTACTAGATAACTAAAAAAAAACAAACTATGGAACATGAAAGTGACGGTGATACCAATTGTAATTGGTGCGCTCGGTACAGTCACCAAAAGATTGATAAAGAGACTGGAGAACTTGGAAATAAGAGGATGAGGGGAGACCATCCAAACGACAGCATTATTAAGATCAGCCCGAATACTAAGAAGAATGATGCCTTGTTGTCAAAAATGCGTGGAACCAAGCGTCATGGGTGGTGGGGGGGCGGTTTAAGAGCCAATGTATTAATGAAGCTCATAGACATTTTAAATTGGTTAGCATTTCATGTTTAGTTCCAATATCAATATTTTCAGGTGGTGTCCGCGTGGTGTAATGGTTAAAGCGATGGACTACGAAATCGTCGTAAGCGAGTTCGTACTCCAGTCGCGCTATTACGTTCACTTTCAGGCAAATACCCTTGGGAAAGGTATGAACCCCCTTATCCTCCCAGCTATGGGTTAAATAGTTCCACTACTGTTCTTCTAGGAGAATAGCTTTGGTATTAAATAACCTACGAAGGTTGATATGCCATTAAAAGAAACCAAACCATCAATATTTTTAGAGCCAATGTAGTTCAAAATCATTTTAAAGAAGATCTCGAACATTTCTATTTAACCTGGAATAATGTCCAAAATGAAACTGGATACCGCTAAGTATCAAACGCATGTGTCTCCTAACTTTGCTCTCGGAATAATTCCTCTTTATAGTATCTCTTAGGGAAACGCGGATTCCTCGATGGAAACGCTGGTGGCGTAACGGTTATCTTTGTAGGAAGTGAACTCAGATACCCGAATTCAAAACCTGAATGAGGCTGTTTGCATTTCATATAGCACTAATACCCTTGAGCGAGATATGAATCCAACTATTCTCTCTCTGTCTATGGATAGATAGTAGGACAGACTGCTCTTTAACCCTTATATGGCAACTGGTCGAGGAAAGGAAAACTGAGATCAAACTAGGGGTACTCAGCTTAAAAATTGTCCTTAATACACATCTTCCTTGTAGCGGAGGGGTTGAGTAAAATTATATATAGTAATGAAAATACTTAGGTTGATAGGTAGATAGACAGAAGAGATCAAACTAAAATAAATCTATATATAAACCAAAATGAACAGTCAGGTATGGACTGACTGAAGGAAATGGATAGCTCAAATGATAAAAGTGATTTAACCGTGTATATATATATATATATATACACGAGGATCATTAAATAAGTTTCCTGACTTTTTTTGTATGGGCACTTTTATTGGTAGTACACACATGAAACTCTAGTCCACTTCGAAGTAATCTCCCCCGGCTGCAATGCACTTGTACCGTTCCAATAACTTCTGGAAGGCCCCATGGAAGTCCTCTTGTGTCAGCGTGTCAATGACCTTCTCCTTAATTGTCTCATAACGACATCCTCTGAGCTTAGGGAATAAGCAAAAGTCACAGGGAACAATATCTGGACTATGGGGACGGTGAGGAACTGTCTTGATGCCCATCTTGGTCAAATAGTTTGTGACAAGGATGGAGTTGTGGACTGGTGCATTGTCCTGGTGGAAATGCCACTGAGCCGATTTCAAGAGTGCTGGCCTCTTCCGACGAAATCTCTTCCTGAACTCCCTTAAAACCTCAAAATAGTATACCTAACCCTTACCCTTTGGCCAATCAAATCTGGTCTGTTGACTTCCTTACTCCTCCCACACCTTTCATCATGCCTCACATACTCCCTGGCTTCCTTGAATCTCTTATGCCACTCAAAAACTGACGCTCGATTCATGCAAGATGGTCGAAAAGCAGCCTGAAGCATTCCATACGTTTCTCTGACATTTTTCCAAGTTTAATGCATATCGTTCTTCTAAAGTGTCCTCACATCCAGATTGCATTTTTGAAATTCACCAGCTGTGACAATCAGGTTTTAGTTGGGTGTATTCCAATTGCTGCTGTAGCTGTTCATTTGAAGCTGAAATTGGTCAGTCATCTCATAAAATTTATAGCAATAACATACTGAATTCTCAAGAGTCTACGACAATTTTAAATACCTGTACAAAAAAGTCTGGAAACTGATTGAATGCACTACGTATCAGGGTGTTGGCAATCCTAATGGTTATATTTTGAGTTATTTTGAGGGGGAAATAAATTAACTCTGTTATATAAGCTGCATACAGACTACTTTTCATTGTGTCAAAGTGTCATTTTGTCAGTGTTGTCCCATGAAGAGATATACATAAATATCTGCAGAAATGTGAGGGGTGTACTCACTTTTGTGATACACTATATATATATATATATATATATATATATATATATATATATATAACTGGTGAAAACAGGAAATATGAAAATGTACGGTGATAAAAAAAGGGTCGTCAGGAGATGATTTTATTTCAAAAAATATTTGGCACGTTAAACGTTTCGGTTTTTAGACCTTCCTCAGGGCGTATAAGTAATTAAAATGACGTCGAGGTCTTACGCCTCTGCAGATATGCAATCGGTGTATTCAACAGCCTCAGCCGACTGGACTAAAAGAAAATTGCCTTATCGTTATATGATAAAACTCGTAAAATATGACATTTTATATATATATATATAAGGAAGAAGTTTCAATCAGAGTTTCAATTCAAGTGTCGTCAATTGCGCTTTCACTATCCAAAAAAAAAAAAAACAGCAAACACTGAAACCCTAGCAAAAAAATTAGGGTCACTTTGGTAACCTGTATTAATTGGTTTGTCACTTTGGGTTTTACGGCTTATTAAGTTTTGGAGGTTATTAAACGCCGAATCCTTTTTATGCGTATATTAAGTATATATTATTTGCAAGCTAGTAGATAGTGGGTAACATTTTAAACGAGCTAGGGTCCCTTTTTTTTGCATTGCTGAAATGAGCTTTTCTGTTGTAGGGGAAGTCCATAAAATTATATCCTTCCGAGGAGGCCGAATTTTCTCCCATAGTACGTTTAGTTTGGTTGGGTTTTACGGCATATCAACCATTGTAAGTTATTTTATGCCAAATCCTCTTTATACATATATATTGAATATATATGATTTGGTTTGGTTGGGTTTTATAGCATATCAACCATTGTAGGTTATTTAATGCCAAATCATCTTTATACATATATATTGAATATATATGATTTAGTTTGGTTGGGTTTTATGGCATATCAACCATTGTAGGTTATTTAATGCCAAATCATCTTTATACATATATATTGAATATATATGCTTTAGTTTGGTAGGGTTTTATGGCATATCAACCATTGTAAGTTATTTAATGCCGAATCCTCTTCATACATATATTTTGAAAATATATGATTTAGTTTGGTAGGGTTTTATGGCATATCAACCATTGTAGGTTTTTCAATACCAAATAATCTTTATACATATACATTAAATACATATGATTTGGTTTGGTTTGCTTTTATGGCATATCAACTCTTGTAGGTTATTTAATGCCAAATCATCTTTATACATATATATTGAATATATAGGATTTGTAAACAAATTTTGTACATAACATTTTAAAACTAGTCTGAACTTTTATTTTGCACACAATTAAATGCTTTCAAGTATATTACAGTCACAATTTAACATTAGTCATTTATTTACACATAGTACATGGGTAATTTCAGTTTTAAATTGAGTAAGAACAAGGTTGTTTGCACATAAGTATTGCTATTGTTTCTACAGTTAATAAGTTTGAATTTTTGCTATGTAGCATGAATAATTCTATTCAATATTAATCCTTTGCTTGCAAACAGTGCAGTGGTTACAAGTATTGCTATTTAACACTAATTATTCTATTCATTACTATTCATTCATTTCCACACAGTTAAATGTTTCCATGTATTGTTATATAATACCAATATTTTACTGTAGGCACATATTTAAAGCGTTTCAAGTATTGTCATGTATTACTAACAATTCAATTAAACAGTCATTTGTTTTACACACAGTTAAATGGTCAAATACGTAGTTCTATTTCTAACAATTCGGTTTAACTTAAGTAATTTGTTTGCATTCAGTTCAAATGTCAAACAGTTTTATTTGACCCATAGATAGGATCTTATCAGGTGCTACCACTCCGGGCAGAGTGGACCTGGGAGAAATGACAATGAAGAGGGTAATCCATATTCCCTTGAGCTCCTCTTACAACAGCATCGCCAGCCGACTGGGCTACGTATTAATAGGGTGAGAACATAGCCGGAACTTCCAATAAAAATTTGGCTTTAATCCTTTTTCCTTTCATCTGTTACAAGACAGTACCCCACAAGTGGTACCCTTTCACTGAATCTAGATTTACCTGACTTCTACCCGAGATTAAGATATAAGCGACTCGGGCAACTAACTTGTTTCAGCATACACCTGCGACCTAAGAAAGCGCACTTAAAGTAATGGTTATCGTCTTAAAAATGGAATCAGTGACTCGAGTTCAAATCCTGAGGTAGGCAGTTTGTGTTTTGCTTAGTGCTAATTGTAAATTGTAGGGCAGATTGAGTTTTTTCGCCTCGGTAAGAAAATCAGTCAAATAGAAGGAAAGTTTTGAAATCAAACTTGCTTTGTTTGGCAAAAAAATTACCTTGTGTCAGATCCTACCTCGTGGCGGAGGGAAAAAAATGGACCTAATTGTATCAGGTTTGCCGCATGAATTAGTCGCATAATTTCGTTTATTGTGTCCTCTTCGGTCACCCAATTATTGTGGCCTTTTACCATCCTTACCATATTTACCTGCTCGGGCAGGATATGACACAAGGTCAATTTTTAAGTGGAGTTTAACAGGTTTGAATTCAGTTTTCCTTCTCCTAGACTAGTTGCCTCACCAAGTTTGAAGAACCCAATCTGTCCCGCTATTTATCCATAGCTGGAGGGAGAATAATTAGATTCATATCTTTCTCAAGGGTATTAGTGCTATGTGAAATGCAATCAGTCTCGTCCAGGATTTGAACTCGTTCGCCGTATCTATTTCCTACGACGATAACCATTACACCACGGCCACCTCGGCCCTCACCTAAGCTTGGTAAATATCACCAGTTGCAAGAATTCTCGTGATGTTTTACGAGATTAACACCTGTGATTAAAAACCCATTCAAATCGCATATCTTAATTCAACTTTCATAAATTTACCTCATTACAAAGAAAAATTGGAGAATATTTTGATATAAAGATTATTTACCGCCAACATATAGAAATGAAGATAACTTTATTCGAAAATCATTGAATTTATGTTTAGTAACATACAGAAATTTGAAGGGGAGGAGTCACCGTGGAAAAGTGGCTAATGTGCCGGACAGCGACATCGTCGTCGATGAGTTCGAATCCCAGTCGCATTATCATTTTCACTTTCGGATTAATACCTTTGGGAAATGTATGAACCCCCTGCCGACAGTTATGGGTTAAATAGTACCACAGCTGTTCTTCTACAAAGATGATTTGGGCATTAAATAACCCACTAAGGTTTACATGTCATTAAACAAAGAAACCACAGCGAATCAAACAGATATATGGACGATACATAAATATATGTTCATACCCTTTAATTATTCATTTCCAATTCGGATTGAGGAAGAGCAGCCTGTCACTGATCTTTAAATAGGAATTCACACACTTGGCCGTTTTTATAGAAAAAAATTTATACTTTACTTTTTTTATATAACATACAGAGTGTTTCAAAACATTTTATAGTTTGTTTGTTTGGTTGGTTGGTTGGGTTTATAGCATATCAACCTCTGTAGATTATTTAATGCCAAATCCATTTTTATACAAATAATCAGTTCTATTTAAAACGATTCAGTTTAGCATAAGTACACAATTTGATTGTCAAAAACATTTCTATTTCAAGCACTCCGTTTTGTCAAACAGTTCTAATTCAAACGATTCAGTTTAGCATAAGTACACAATTTAATTGTCAAAAACATTTCTATTTCAAGCACTCCGTTTTGTCAAACAGTTCTAATTCAAACAATTCACTTTAGCGTAATTACAGTTTCAATGCCAAAACAGTTCTATTTCTAGCAGTTCAGTTAAGCATAAGCACGCAGTTTAGTTCTATGTGACCCATAGATAGGAACCTATCAGGTGCTGCACTCTGGGCGAGAGTGAACGGGAAGCGATGGCAATGAAGGGGTGCTCCGCATTCCCCAAAGTCATATCTAGGACATTCGTTCTAGGGAGGTCTTACACCTCTGCAGAAATGCTGTCGGTATATTCCACAACCCCAGCCGTCTGGTCAATACAGCATATGTAGAAACGACTTAAACTTTTATATTTTGTGTTTGAAGACCTTTTTTTTTTCTAGTAAATGTTGTTTCTATACCCGAAAAGGCATTAAAACATGAAACATAGAGTTTTGAGTTGTTTCTATACAGGCTGTTGAAATTTGAAATCAATTAAATGAGAATTGATTAAGATATAGAATTATGAAATGATATCATTTTTTTCTGAAACGCCCTTCATTTAAGCAAAGAGTCATCTTGTACCATTTTTTGAGTCTTTGGTATGACTTGACGTGGGATTGAACCCCGGTCTCCCGGGCCATTGGCATAACACTGCTTGTATCAAAAAAGGATACAATATGCCTTTTGCTTAACACTCAGCATTATAAGGTACAGATCAAGGGTAAGTGGATCAATCCAGAGAAAGGAGTTGCGCGCTCCCCATACCTCAGTATAGAAGTTATTGTAAAAGGAACGTTCGGGTCGCCCTCGACAACAGTCGACCAACTTACTAAATATATATATATATATATATATATATATATATATATATATTCTGCTTTGCTATTTCTATCTGATATGTGGGGGTGGGGATGCTCGTGGTGTAATGGTTATCGTCGTAGGAAATGGACACAGTTACCCGTGTTCAAATCCTGGACGAAGTTGTTTGCATTTCCCATTGCTTTAATACCTTTGGGAAAGATCTTTTGGACGATATGCAACAAAATTCTGTTTAAACTTTGAAAAATGCCACAGAAACGTATGGAATGCTTCAGACTGCTTTTCGACCATCTTGCATGAATCGAGCATCAGTTTTTTAGTGGCATAAGAGATTCAAAGAAGGCAGGTGGTCTGTGAGGGATGATGAGAGGTGTGGGAGGAGTAAAGAAGTCAATACACCAGAGTTGATTGGCCAAAAGGTTAGGGTTAGGGTTACTATGTTGAGGTTTTAAGGGAGTTCAGGAAGAGATACCTTGGAAAAGAGGCCAGAACTCTTGAAATCGAGACAGTGGCATTTCCACCAGGACAATGCACCAGTCCACAACTCCATCCTTGTCACAGACTATTTGACAAATATGGGTATCAAGACAGTTCCTCACCGTCCCTATAGTCCAGACCTTGCTCCCTGTGACTTTTGCTTATTCCCTAAGCTCAGAGGCTGTCGTTATGAGACAATTGAGGAAATGAAAGAGGCTATGACGAAGGTCATTGACACGCTCACACAAGAGGATTTCGATGGGGCCTTCCAGAAGTTGCTGGAACAGTACAACAAGTGCATTGTAGCCGGAGGAGATTACTTCGAAGGGGACTAGAGTTTCATGTGTGTACTATCAATAAAAGTGCCCATACGAAAAAAGTCTGGAAACTTATTTAATGATCCTCGTATATGCATATTTTCTCTCTTTTTATGTATATATGCTTGTGTATACAAATATGCCTCTCTCTCTCTCTCTATATATATATATATATATGTATATATATATATATATACTCACTATGTATTAGCTCTGTCCCAGATATTAGACTCTGTAGAATAAACAACCTACGTTGCAATAATTTTCATTATATATATATATATATATATAAGTTGTTGGCCGACCGTAGTCGAGAGTGACCCGAAGATTCTTTTTTCGATAGCTACAACACCGAGATGTTGGGAGGGCGCCATTCCTTTTCCTGGACTACTCCTCTTACCCTTAATCTGGACCTTATAATGCTGAGTGGTAAACAAGTGGGCATCAAGTACCATTTTTTGAGTCTTCGGTGTGACTCGACCAGGGATTGAAACCCAGTCTCCCAAATCATTTGCGAACACTACACACACGCACACACGTGTGTGTGTGTGTGTGTGTGTGTTTTGAGAAAAGCTAGAAAAAGATAAATTTCACATGAAAATTACTTTCGGAAAACACCTGTGTTTCAATTAAATTTTCTTTTGGAATAAATTTAGAACATCCTAATACATATATATATATATATATATATATATATATATATATATATATATAGAGAGAGAGAGAGAGAGGGGAAGATAAGGGGGATTATTTCTTTTATTAGATTTTTTTCATTGCTTTTAATAAGTTTTCGTCTTTTGTTCATCGTCTGGAAAAAAATTCTTTAGCAAGTTTTAAGGATTCTTTAAAATTGTATTATAGTTGATATGCTATACGAAAAGCGAGGAATTATAAGCATTTAGATAGATGGAGTTGCATTTCACTCACTCTCTCTATATATATATGTGTGTGGGTGTGTGTGTGTGTGTGCATACATATATATATATATATATTTCGTTAAACATAATAGACATTTTTTGTCTACATATGTATATATATATATATACGTGTGTGTGTGTGTGTGTGTGTGTGTGTGTGTGTGTGTGTGTGTGTGTATTACGAGTTCATTGTCGTGTGTTTCTTTTAAGGCATATCAAAACCATTTCAAGCATCTTTTCAAAACCATTCTAAACATCTTCTAAAAAAAAAAATTAAACCGAAATTTTTCTCCTGGCGATGACCGAAAAGTCGAAATTTATTGAGAACAATCAAAGAAATAAATAACACAAAAAATATCTTTATTTGTCTTATCATTTTTATTTTATTTTTTTTTTATTGTTCATAACTTGTTTCGACCCCAGCAGAAAAAAAGATTTTGAGGAAAACTAAGGGTTTTTTTTTTAGAAAGTTTTAAAGATTTGTAAAAAAATGTTTTAAAGGAGTTGATATGCTATATAAAAAATGATGTAAAATTTATTGTTATTATAGCAAATCCAAAGGACTACTGAAGATTAATAAATTTGCTTGAATGCTGAATTTGATTAATCTCTATTAGATAGAAAACGAAAACTATCCAAGCTAGACGAACCAGACATGCAGGACACTGCTGGAGAAGCAAGGACGAGCTCATAAGTGATGTACTCCTATGGACCCCCGCATATGGGCAAGCAAAAGCAGGACGACCAGCTCGAACATATATACAGCAGCTATGCGAGGATACAGGATGTAGCCCTGAAGACCTGCTAGAGGCGATGAATGATAGGGAAAAGTGGCGAGAGAGGTTCAGGGATATCCGTGCTAGCGGCACGTCATGATGATGATGATGAAATAGAAAATAAAAAGTAAGAACACTCTTTGATGTCTGCAGTTCATCCCTGGCGCTACGGGGATTATCTTCTACAAAAAAAAAAGACTTGACGTTTACTTTCTATAATGTTAAACAAGTAGAAATCTTTTTCATCTATTTTAACAATCTAGTCTAGTCGTCTGCGGCTATTGAATACACCGACTGTATCTCTGCAGAGGGATAAGACCTCCCCAGTGAGTGTCCAGAATCGGCGATTAAACAGTCTGGTGGTGAGATTCCAGTAATTCGGGAATCCGAAATACCTCTTCATTGTCATCTTTCCCAAGTCCACTCTGACCCGGAGTGGTAGTACCTGATTGGGTCCCATCTATGAGTCAAATAGAACTGTTTGACATCTAAATTGAGGGCAAATAAATGACTTCAGCTAAATTAAACTGTTTAAAATAGAACTGTTTGAACATTTAACGGTGTGTAAACAAATGACTGATGTTTAATTGAACTATTAGTTATCCATAACAACACTTTGAGCCATTTTGCTTTGTTGACTTATGCTAAATTGAATTGTTAAAAGTAGAACTGTTTGATCCTTTGACTATGTGTATCTACGAAATGTGTTTACAGATCATATATTTGATATATATATGTAAAAGCAGGATTTGGCATTTAATAACCAATAATGGTTGATATGCCATAAAAATCAAACTAAACCTATTTTAGTAATCGAATTAAAACGATTAAAAAGAAATCTGCGCCCAGGTGCTTCTCTTGTCCCTTTTCGCATTCCAGGTGTACTTAAGCATGTGCGACTAAGCTTCATATCTACTTAGAGCCCAAGCAAATTTTATAGACCAACAACTCTCTTTCGACACTTCAATGTCTTCTTTAGCTGAAGCATTAGTAATGCAGTCAGCTAGGGCTGCAGAATACACTGCTCTGTAGAGGTGTAAGATCCCCTGACCCAACGAGTGTCCTGGATACGACACTAAACAATCTGATGGCGAGGCTCCAGTAATGCTAGAGCTTTGAGAAATGCAGAGTACCCCTTCCATCGCTCCCAGGTCCACTCTGTCCCAGGGTAGTAACATCTGATAAATTCCTATCAATAGGTCAAATAGAACTGTTTGACATTTAAACTCTGGGCAAGCAAATAACTTATATTGACTTGAATTGTTAAAAATAGAACGGTTTGATCATTTAACTGTTTAAAAAAATGACTGTCTAAAAAGAATTGTTAGTGATACATTGCAATACTTGAAACTCTTTAACTGTGTCCCTAAATTCAATTATTGGTATCATATAGCAATGATTTGAACCATTTGACTGTGTGATAACGAATAACTAATATTGAATTGTATAACTGGTATTAAATAGCAATACTTGTAACCACTGCAATGTCTGCGAACAAATGATTGATATTGAATAAAATTATTAATGCTACATAACAATAATTGAAACTATTTAATTGTGCAGAAACGATTCCAATACCAGTGTGCGATCAAATTAACTCTAACTCATTTAAAAATGAAATTACCTGCAAATTATTCACATATATACAATATGTATATCGATTTAAATGTGAGCAAACGAATGACTGATGTTAAATTGTTCCTATTGAATAGCAATACTTGAAACCATTTAACTGTGTGCAAAAGAAATAATAAGCTCAGGTTCGTTTAAAAATGTTATCAACAAAAATGTGTTTATAAATCATATAGATTTAATATATATATATAAAGGCGATTTGGCATTAAATATCCTACAATGGTTGATATGCCATAAACCTAAACCAACCCGAATCATATATATTTAATATATATCTATAAAGAGGATTTGGCATCAAATAACCTACAATGGTTGATATGCCATAAAACCGAAATCAACCCAAATCATAAATATTTGATATATATCTATAAAGAGGATTTGGCAATAAATAACATACAATGGTTGATATGTAATAAACTCCGACCAAAACAAATTATATATATTTTATTTATATGTATAAATAGGATATGGCATTAAATAACATACAAGTGTTGATATGCAATAAAACCCGACCAAAACAAACCTGAAGCATTTGATAACGTTGCGCGCATATGCCGTGTAATGGTTAGCAAGTGAGTTAAGCAGGTCATTGTTAATGAGTTCGATTCTCACCGAGTGCCCTATACCTCAGCCTTACTAAATAACTACTAAGGGCATGTCACATCGTGTAATGGTTAAATAACTAAGCAAGTGGACTACTGTGAATTCGATTCTTACTGAGTGCCCCGTACTTCGGCCTTAATAAATTACCATTAGGGTTACCTCACATTGTGTAATGTTTAGGTAATTAGACTAGTTGACTATGATCAGTGAGTTTGATTCTCACTGTGTACCCCATACTTCTGGCCCTGTGTTAAGCTGAGTAAATCACTGCTAAGGTTACCTCATATAGTGTAATGGTTAAGGAACTAAGCAACATAGACAGATAGAGAGATAGATAGATAGATATAAATGAATGTAAAGCGCTCACGGTGTAACGGTTATCGTTGTAGAACATAAACTCGGTGACTCGAGTTCAAATCCGCGATGAGATTGTTTGCTTTTCACATTTCGCTGATACCTTTGGTAAAGGCATGAATCCAATTATTCTTCCTCCAGCTGTTGGTAAATGGTTGGACAAACTAGACTCTTTAACCGCGGTATGACAACCAGTCACGGAAAAGGAAAACTCTGAATTCAAATTTGTTAAATTTGACCTTGTGGTCTGTTAGCGCGGAGGGGTTGAGTTAATACCGACGGTATGAAAAGGTACAAGTATCGAAAAACACAAAGTCTTCAGGGGATTATTTTATTTACAGTTTACATTATTTGCCGACGTCAAACTTTAATTTAAGTAAAAATTTTAAAAATACATCACATATTCAAATGCCCAGACGAAAGTTTAATGTTTAAAAAAAAAACGAAACTTTCAAATTTGGCAAATTATTCAAACTATGAATAACCTCATCCACTGAAAACCTTATATTTTTTCACATTCGTACATTTTCATATATATATATATATATATATATATATATATGTTGTATACTGATATGCAGATTCATGCAGAATGAATTACGACAAAATGATAAAGGACGAGCGAAGACTTCTTTAAAAAAAAATACCTCTCACTTTATTCGTAATGTTTGTGTGTGAGAGGGAGTTGGAGACCGAACAGAACTGCAATATATTGACCCCACTCTTATGGCCATCAGCGTTGTGTCTTTCTCGTTATCCTGATGCTCAACCGGAGGACCGGGGGCCCACTTTTATGGCTTTCTCTACTGCATCTTATCACCAACTGGTCTCCAAAGCCCCATCGGGGGTCCCGAGGGCCCCTTCGGCCGGGTGTGGCTTTCCCTACCACATCTTGTCTCCGACGTCTCTGATCCCCAACTCAATCGAGGGCCCCGGGAACCCCTTCGGCCTGGTGTGGCTTTCCCTACCACCTCTCATCTCTAACTCCGTCCGATCTATAACTGTCTGGCTTCTTGTCTTGACTGAGTTATATAATAGTTCAACGTCCACTGAATCGCCCATTCAATCTTTGGAATGGCATGTTTGATCGATATCAAGCGGAAATAACTGTCATGCAGTTCAGAGGTCACTCTCTTCCGGGGCATCAGTCTATGAGTGTATCATGGGATTTTTACCTTGTCCCATTTCATCAGCCAAATCCGCCCACGCGATCTCTTTCGATTACTGGCCATTGGAATGTGTCACTTCCCTCCGGCGCATCACTTTGGAATGGCATTTTTTCCCGGGCCGAAGGTCAAAATACAACATATATATATATATACATGAGAACATTAATTTTGAAGATAATTAACCTTTTCCTATTGTTTTGTATTCAAGACCAGATCTCTCGAAGAGTACAACTGTTACAATGAAACACAATACTATCTGCTTCGTGGTTGAGTGAATGGTCAATGAGTAAATATCTTGCTTTACATTTATAAGATTTAACGCGGTGTTAATTCACAGGTAAAACTCCGTTTCTTATAACGAATTACGTTATCCCAAAGACAGTAACCTAACGCGGAATATTCAGGAGGAAACAGAACAAGTCAGTTAATATAATAAGACATTTAATTGTACACAATACGAGTAGGAACTAGGTTCCTACTCCAAGCAATACAAGAGTCACAAACGTTCGAGGAACAAACAGAAAAGTCCATACAAAAAAAAAGTGGAAACCATTTACTCTTCTCGAGTCTGGAATATAAAAGATGGTAGCTCCATGTACTTGCCGGAAGGAACGAACTACCACTTAAGTCCTGTTCGTAAAAGAGGCGGATTTCGAGGTTCCCTTTGTCACGTGACCAAAAAGAACTCGTGACGTGGGAGAGTTCCTCAAACGCTGTGACAAGGGAGATCACTTCGCTTAGTCTCCCAACACCTTGTTCAAACCCCGCTAAATAAAGAATGAAGATCTATAAAAGGCCAGATGAATCCTCATGAAGAGCCAAGAAACATCCGACGCATAAACATTCTTACGGCCACATCACACTGATTATCGTCCGATACGGGTCACTTCCAAAATAGCCGCTCGGGAATACCAGGTGTTGTAAGCTAAAATTCATATGATTTGAAGGACAATTCGGACGTCAAACCCAAGTGGGTCGGTTTTTCTGTCAGAAGGGCCTAGAATATAACGACAGCACCCCCAAATCCACTCAAAAAAGGCTGTTCTGGATATGACGAAATCCACCCAGTAATAATGCTCTTATTCCAGAGTCACTCTTTCTTTATCATTACTAACTGGACCATTTTGACCAGCGGCTGTAGTACCTATTAGAATCTCAGCTATAGATTAAGCTTTAGTTTTGTGTGGTTTTACTGTTTAATGGCATATCAAATCCTAATAGGTTATCCAATACCAAAATCTGATTTATTTATAAATGTTTGATTATCTTATTATGATGAACATAATGTGTCTTTCTGTTTGTAAACGAAACTACGTCACCACCAAAGCCTCAATTCCCTTAGATATTTACGTCCCACCTATCTAGGAATTTATATTAATTTAAGTCTCAGTTTTTAATAAAATCGTATTATATTATTACTACTGTTGTCTTTATCTGATATTTGTCATTGCCTCCAACCAGACAGGACTCGACACAAGGTCAATGACCCGAAGATTGATTATTGTGGGGATTTAGGAGAGGGGAAGGTCGGGCACGAGCCGAGACACGAACCCAGCTGATCTATGCTGGTCATCAGCCCACTTTGTGCAATGTAGACCTGATGGGCCTGGCTGGTCTTGGACATAAATCTGGGTTCAGGCACGTATGCCTACTTATAGCTTAAACTGAACAGCAAGGTCCAGTGCTATACAAGGGTGACAAAGGTGTCAATGGAGCAGCTCGCCTCCCTGAAGGTGGCCCAGCTGAAGTCAGGGGCCTTTCGGCCTCGAGTGTGCAACTGATTTCAATGCCCGTCCGGTACGATTGCCAGACGGCCCAGCTAAAAACCCGGAGAGCAAAGTCAGAATGTTGACTCTATCGACATTCATATAAGATGCGATTTTATTTATATATATACAAGCAAATAGAGACTTATAGTGTGAACGAAAAGGTTAATTTGTTTAGTGATTTGAAAAATTTGATTTTAATAAATATTTTCTTGGTATTATTGATTTCTGATCGTTTGATTTTCTTTAAATAAGTAAGTAAAGTTGGCGACCGTAGTTGAGGGTGACCCGAAGGCTCCCTTTTCCACAGCTTGGGAGAACGCTACTCCTTTCCCTGAATTGCTTCACTTTACCCTTGATCCTTACCTTATAATGCTGAGTGTTAAGCAAGGTAGCATCAAGTACCATTTTTTGAGTCTTTCGTATGACTCAATCTGGGATTGAACCCAGGTCTCCCGGGGCATTGGCGAACACTCTAATCATTATGCCAATGTCCGGTATAATTATTTTTATAAATATGAGCAAAAACCTCATCAATAAATCTTAAAAGAAATCCATTAACAAAAAGAAATAGCTAAGTTTATTTTTTATTGTCAAGTTTAGCGAAATAGAGAAATTAGGAAAACTGGGAGTGAAAGGAGGAGCCTAAAGTCTGAGCTGTACTATTTTTTGAGTACACCCACTCAGTTTCAATTTTTGTGTCCGTGTGTGTGCTTTTTTTATTTAATTTTGTTAGTCTTTCTAATTTAATATATTTAATTACATTAAAACTTAAATACTTGCAGTCGGAGGATGCATACTTTTGCAAGTAGAGTATTTGCCAATGGCCTGTCGCCAACTTTACTTTATATTTGGCTTGATTTGATGGTTTATTGGCATAGCAACTCCTTCTGGATTATTAAATACCAAAAAATGATTCATTTGTAAATGTTTGATTACAATCATAACTATTAATATTTGTTTTGGCTTGATTTAGTTAATCTTTTTAACGGCATACCAACTCCTTTTGGGGTATTTTATTCTATTTTTACTTTTCCAGAGAATTTTTATTTATTGCACTTTTTATTTGTCTATAATCATCCGTTTGCATACATTTGTTTAGTTTCAAGTATTCCAATCTAATACTAATAATTCATACAAAATTATATGCTTTCAAGTATTCTTAGCTAATTCTAAAAATTTATACAGAATTATATGGTTTCAAGTATTCCTATCTAATTCTAAAAATCTATACAGAATTATATGGTTTCAAGTATTCCTATCTAATACTAATAATTTATACAGAATTATATGGTTTCAAGTATTCCTATCTAATTCTAAAAATCTATACAGAATTATATGGTTTCAAGTATTCCTATCTAATACTAATAATTTATACAGAATTATATGGTTTCAAGTATTCCTATCTAATTCTAACAATTTATACAGAATTATATGGTTTCAAGTATTCCTATCTAATTCCAATAATTTATATAGAATTATATGGTTTCAACTATTCCTATCTAATTCTAAAAATTTATACAGAAGTATATGCTTTCAAGTATTCTTATCTAATTCCAATAATTTATACAGAAATATAAAGTTTAAAATAACTGCCGAAAATTGCGGCAAACAAGTCGATCTGTCATATGAGTCGGTCTCTAGATTTTAGGCTTGAGATTCTCCATTAGACCTATACCAGCTATATTGGACGGCTCTCAAACTTTCAGTAGGTCTCAGATGATGAACAGAATTTAAAGAAAGAGTTTCAATGATTTTAAAATGGGCTAATTCATCCTTTTATTGACAAATATGAGTTATTAAGTATATTAATGTTGGAGTTTAATTTATGAATGTGTAAATGTTTGGTTTGACAGGGTTTTATGGCATATCAACCATGATAGGTTATTTAATGCCACATCCTCTTTATATATATAAATAGAATATATATTATTTGGTTTAATTGGGTTTATGGCATATCAATCATTGTAGGTTATTTAATGCTCCATCGATAAATGTGACCTCATGAACAAAGATAAAATATGGTGCATTTATTTTGGATTAATTCCTAACTTAGCATGGCCATTACAAATATATGAGGCATCACTTGCAAAAGTTGAAACAATGGAGCGATTAATTAGTAAATTTATAAAAAAAATGATTGGGAGTACCTAACTCCTTGACAAACGTGGCATTATATAGTTCATCCACAAAACTAAAACTTCCAGCGTTGTGATTTGTTGAGGAGTATAAATTAGGAAAAGTGCGACTCTTCCAAATGCTGCGTGACTCTCGTGACCCACTGGTGAAGAACGCCCAGCCTTTTGTGATAACCGGTCGGAAATGGAAGGCAAAAATAGCTGTCGAGAATGCAGAATCGGCCCTCAGGATGAAAGAAATAATTGGCACTGTGGCAAATGGAAAAGCAGGTCTATGCCTACATCCACAGCGTTGGTGGTCCAAAGAATCCACGGCAAACAGAAGAAAAATGGTGTCGGAAGAAATTCATCATCTTGAGGAAGTTAGGCGTTTTGATACAACTGTAGGACAAAGGAAACAGGGCGCATGGACTAAGTGGGAGAATGCAAAAGACCGAGCTGTCACATGGAGAGACCTCAAGCACATGGAACCAAAGAAATTAAGTTTCCTCATAAAAGCAGTCTACGACGTCTTACAAACACCAGTCAACCTACATGCTTGGGGGTTATTAACATCCGACCGATGTAGAGCATGTGGGAAAACTGCGAGCCTCAAACATACTCTTACTGGATGTGAGTACGCTCTAAGAAGCTATACTTGGAGACATAACGAAGTCCTGGAGATTGTTTTTGAGGCTTCAAAAACATGTTGTGAGACTGCCAATAAATCTCTAAATATTATCAACAACAGAGCAATTCAGTTCGTTGAAGAAGGAAATATTTCGAAAATTGCATGTGAAAATATGCGCAAACCATCCTTGCTTGAGGGCTGCACGGACTGGCACGTCGCAACCGATTTAAAACATAACTTCATATTTCCAACTGAAATAGCGTTAACGACAAAGCATCCAGATGTTGTCATTTGGTCCGTTAAAGCAAAAAAAGTTTTCGTTATTGAGTTAACGGTCCCTTATGAAGGAAGTTTCGACTGGGCACATCAGCATAAGTTGGAAAAATATGAAGATCTGTGAGAACAATGTGTCAGAAATGGCTAGATAACAAATGTATTTCCTATCGAAGTCGGATGCAGAGGTTTTATTGCCGACCCAACCTCCGTTTTCTTGACTAATCTTGGACTTCCTCCACCAGATAAGAGGAAATACACGGAAAAGATCCAAGATAAGGCTCTAACTACATCAGCGTGGATCTGGCAATCCCATACAGCGACAACAATCTGGCAAAGTCTGGTGGTGTCGTGAGATACTGCTGGGGCGCTCTGGGTTTGTGGTAATGATGCTTCGGCCCCGAAACCATGCCTGAACCCAGAGTCATCATCTGATGAAGGCTTTGTTAGAAGCAATGCTGTTGTATAAACATCAGTTATTGTATGATACCTGCTATATATGGTTTGGTTTGTTTGGGTTGGGTTGGGTTTTATGGCATATCAAACATTGTAGGTTATTTAAAGCCACACCTTCTTTATACATATATATTGAATATATAGGATTTGGTTTGGATGTCTTTCATGGCATATCAACCATTGTAGGTTACTTCATTCCAAATCCTTTTTATACATATATATCAAATATAAGATTTCTAAACGCATTTTATAGATAATATTTTTAACGAGTCTGAGCTCATTCTTTTCACACAGTTAAATTTAATACAAATAATTCTATATACTATTAATCATTTAATTCCAAATACTTTTTATACATATATATCAAATATATATGACTTAGTTCGCTTGAGTTTTATGGTATATTAACCATCGTAGGATATTAAATGCAAAATCCTCTTTGTACATATATATTAAATATATGGTTTGGTTTAGTTTTATGGTATATCAACCATTGTAGGTTATTTAATGCCAAATCTTCTTTACACATATATATTGAATATATATGATTTGGTTTGGTTGAGTTTTATGGTATATTAACCATTGTAGGTTATTTAATGCCAAATCTTCTTTATACATATACATTAGATATATTTGTTTTGGTTTGGTTGGGTTTTATGGCATATCAACCATTGTAGGTTATTTAATTCCAAATCCTCTATATACATAGATATTAAATATATATGATTTGGTTTGGTTGGGTTTATGGCATGGTTGATTATTTAATGCTAAATCGTCTTTATACATATACATTAGATATATTTGTTTTGGTTTGGTTGGGTTTTATGGCATATCAACCATTGTAGGTTATTTAATTCCAAATCCTCTATATACATAGATATCAAATATATATGATTTGGTTTGGTTGGGTTTTATGGCATATCAACCATAGTAGGTTATTTCATGCCAAATGCTCTTTAGACATATACATTAAATATATATGATTTGATCTGGTAGGGTTTTATGGCATATCAACCATAGTAGGTTATTTAATTCCAAATTTTTTATATACATATTTATTGAAAATAAGATTTCTAAGCGCATTTTGTTGATAACATTTTTAAACGATTCTGAGCACATTCTTTTTCAAACATTCTATATACTATTAATCATTTTTTTGCATATAATTTAATGTTTTAAAGTACTGCTATCTATCACTAACAATTTAATTAAACATGAGTTTACACACAGTTAAATCATCAAACAGTTCTATTTCAAACAAATCAGTTTAGCATGTCAAAAAATTCTAATAGTCGTATTGTTATGTATCACAAACAATTCATGCCAAAATGTGTAAAACCTTGTAAAATTACAATGCAGTATCTTAGAATCAAGGTTTTAATCGTCAATAAAATAGTCTTCATGTTACCTTTATTTAAATGTTTGCCAAAGCCATACTTGGAAAAGTCAAGTAGTAATACTATCTAACCCATTGCTGGAAGGATAAATGGGTCATACCTTTATCAAGGTTATAAGACTGACAGGGAACATAACAATGAAAGGGGAATTTTAACTCGCTAATGACAACTTCGCAGTCCAGTACGTTAACCATTGCACTACGAGGATTTCCCCCTTATTATTTTTCATCATCCATCTTCTCGGTATAATGGAGATAAGTACAAAATGCTAAATAAAATCCTTCGCAACTTCCTAAGTTTTGGTTTGGTTGGGTAGGGCTTTATGGCATATCAACCATGGTTGGTTATTTAATGCCAAATCCTCTTTATACATATATATCAAATAAAACACATTTTGTAGATACAACAATTAATTGATAAACAGTTCTATTTCTAACAATTCAACTTAGCATAAGTCAACAAAGTTAAACGGTTCCAAGTATTACTATCTATCAATAACAATTCAATTAAACATCAGTCATTTGTTTTCCACCCGATTAAATGATCAAACAGTTCTATATATTTTTTTGAAAGTGGTTCCATCAAATTAGAAATAAGAATAATTTTTGAATAGATCTTTTTGATTGACAGATAGGACCCTCACGAGTACTACCACTTCGAGTCATAGTGGACCTGGGAGTGATGGCAGTTAAGGGGTACTTCACATTCCTTAGATCTGGAGTATCGTCATCAAATGCTGTTTTGTGTCATACCAGGGACACCACTTTTTTTTTCTTTTTGGGGAGGAGATCTTAACCCCGATCATGAGATACAAGTAGCCTATTTTAAGCCCAACCTAAAATGTTGATTACATAAATGAGACGCCAATGACACATCGTTTAAGCAGTCGGCTTAGGCTGTAGAATACACCGACTACATCTCTACAGAAGGGTAAGACTACCCCCCAACGAGTGTCCTACATATGACACTAAACAATCTGATGGTGACATTCCAGTAATACTGGACCTTTGGGGAATGCGGAGCACCCTTTCATGGTCATCGCTCCCAGGTTCACTCTGGCCCAGTGTGGTAGCACCTGATAGGGTCCTATCTATGAGTCAAACAGAACTAAACCGTGGTTTTGAGAGTTTGCTTTTTTTACAATTAAACTGCGTATTTATGCTTAACTGAATTGTTTAAAATAGAACGGTTTTGACATTTAAACTGCGTACTTATGCTAAACTGAATTACTTGAAATAGAACTGTTTTGTAACATGTAAACTAAGTACTTATGCTAAACTGATTTGTTAAACTGAATTGTTTGAATTAGAACTGTTTGACTAAACTGAATAGCTTGAAATAGAAATGTTAAACTGTGTACTCATTTTAAACGGAATTGTTTGAATTAGAACTAATTATTTATATAAACTGCGTTTCTGCGTTTCATTTTATCGGTCAGGCAGCAGTTGTATCGATACAGCTATATGGATGCACTACATGGACGTTAACTAAACGGCTGGAGAAGAAACTAGACGGCAATTACACAAGAATGTTGAGAGCAATATTGAACAAGTCTTGGCGACAACACCCCACAAGACACCAACTATACGGCCACTTGCCTCCCATCACGAAAACTATACAAGTTAGACGAACCAGACACGCAGGACACTGCTGAAGAAGCAAGGCCGAGCTCATTAGTGATGTACTCCTATGGACCCCCACATATGGCCAAGCAAAAGCAGGACGACCAGCTCGAACTTACATTCAGCAGCTATGTGAAGACACAGGATGTAACCCTGAAGACCTGCCAGAGGCGATGAATAATAGGGAGAAGTGGCGAGAGAGGGTCAGGGATATCCGTGCTGGTGGCACGATATGATGATGATGATTTATATAAAAATGGATTTGGCATTAAATAACCCACAAAGGTTGATATACCATAAAACCCAACCAACCAATGAAACATTGTGTATTCCAGATATTTTGATGACCAAAAGAAATTTGCTATTGACAAGACGTTTGAATTGACCCAACAAATGGAGCAACGTCGTTCAGATAGCATTAAAATCTGTATCAGGAAGTAGATATCACGTTTTTTTCCCTGTAAATTCTCTCTTAAGTGTGAAAAGAATAAACGTGATGTGTGCTTCCTCATGAAAGATTTTAAAGTAAGCTTAACTTCCAATTAAATTACTTATAAACCACATTTAATGAAATTAAAAATGGCCACACATGCAGCGAATAAACCCAGGATCGTAAAAATTGTTTCAATAAAATACCCAATAGCTTTATAATTCAAAATATGAATCATAATTAAGATAAGATTCTCGAGTTTGTATGCAACCGTAAACCAGAAAAAAAAAACGAGTCTTTTTTTTTTTTATCTATAACAATAAACTTATAATGTTGTTATTTTGAAAATAGAGAAATTACCAGTCTGATTCGCAATTGAACAATATTTTGTGGTGTCTCCATACGCGCTGAAGATCTTTTTTCTTTTGTTTGTTTGTTTGTTTGTTTGTGTTTTATGGCATATCAACCTTAGAAGGTTATTTAATACCAAATCCAATTTTATACAAATAAACAGTTCTATTTCAAACATAATTACATAGTTTAATTGTCAAAAACATTTCTATTTTAAGCTATTCAGTTTTATCCAAAAAATTAAGTAAAGTATAAGAATAGTTTTTGTCTACACACAGTTTAATGTAAAAAACAGTTCTATTTCGAGCAATTCAGTTTTGCATAAGTATGCAGTTTAAACGTCAAAACAGTTCTATTTCAAAGAATTCAGTTTACCAAAAGCACACAGTTTAGTTCTATTTGACCCATAGATAGGAACCTATCAGATGATAGCACTTCTGGGAGCAATGGCAATGAAAGGGCACTCCGCATTCCCCAAAGCTCCAGCATTACTGGAACCTTACCATCAGATTGTTCAGTGTCATATCTAGGACACTCGTGGGGAAGAAGTTTTACCCTTTTGCAGAGTTAGAGTCTGGGTATTCTGCAGCCCCAGCCGACGGGGCAATTTTTCTTCTGGTTTCTTTGTTTGATGACATTAATTTTCGTGGGTCATTTAATGCCAAAATCATACTTGTAAATGACAAGTAATGATATTATCTAACCCATTGCTGGAAGGATAAATGGGTCATACATTTCCAAATGGTATTAGACTGAAAGTGGACTTAATAATGAAAGGTGAATTCGAACTCTCTTATATACAATTTCGCAGTCTAGTACGTTAACCAATGCACTACGAGGACTTCCCCCTTATCATTTTTAATCATCCATCTTCTCGGTATAATGGAGATAAGTACAAAATACTAAATAAAATCCTTTGAATAAAAAGGTTTTGGTCTGGTTTATGGCATATATATTTACCAAACCCCACCGCTCAGGCAGGATATGACACAAGGTCAATTTTTAAGCGGAGTTTAACAGGTTTGAATTCAGAGTTTTCCTTCTCCTAGACTAGTTGCCTCACCAAGGCTGAAGAACCTAGTCTGTCCTACTATTTACCCATAACTGGAGGGAGAATAATTGGATTCATACCTTTCCTTAGGGTATTAGTGCTATGTGCTTTATGGCATATCAACTATTGTTGGTCATTTAATGCAAAAATCCTCTTTATACATATATATCAAATAAAACATTTTTATACAACAGTTGAATGATTAAACAGTTTTATTTCTAACAATTCAATTTAGCAAAGTTAAACGGTTCCAAGTATCGCTATCTTTCACTAACAATTCAATTAAACATCAGTCATTTGTTTACACCTAGTTAAATGATCAAACAGTTCAATTTCAAACAATTCAGTTTAGCATCAGACATTTGTTTGTACTCAGTTTAAATGTCAAACAGTTCTAGTTGACCCATAGATAGGACCCTATCAGGTGCTACTACTTCGTGCCAGAGTGGACTTGGTAGCGATGTCAATGAAGGGTTACTCGACAATTCCCAAAGGTCCAGCATTACTGGAGCCTCACCATTAGATTATTTAATGCCATATCCAGGATACTTGTTGAGGTGGGGGTCTTACCCCTCAGCGTATATGCAGTCAGCGTATTCTACAGCCCCAACCGACTGGGTTAACCTTCCTAAGCAGAAGGATCAATATCAAAGTGGACCATGGTTACACAAAACAATCCTACAGTTTCATGGGTCATCTCATCATCATCATGTCGCACGGATATTTCTGACCCTCTCTCGCCGCCCCTCTCTATCGTCCATTGCTTTTGGCTGGTCCTCGAGGCTACATCCAGTATAGGCACAGAGCTGCTGTATGTAGGTTCGAGCTGGGCGTCCTGCTTTTGCTCGTCCATGTGATGGGATTCACAGGAGTACATCACTTACGAGCTCGTCCCTACTTCTCCAGCAGCGTCCTGCATGTCTGGTTCGTCTAATTTTGAGAGTTTTTGTGATGGGTGGTAGGTGGCTCTATAGCTGCTGTTTTGTGGTGTGCTGTTTCCAGGTTTTGTTTAATATTGCTCGCAGCATTCTTGTGTGATTACCGTCAAGTTTTTTCTCCATACATTTGGTTAGTGTCCATGTGGTGCATCCATATAGCAGTATCGATACGACCGCTGCTTGGAAGAAATTGCACTTCATTTTATCGGTCAGGTCTGATTTCCATACGGCTGATAACACAACGTTCTCGTCATTGGCAGGGACATGAATGCCCAAATTGGCAAAAACGGAAACCAAAAAGTCAGCCTACACAATTCGTCAAACAGAAATGGACAACATCTAACATATTTCACGATAGAAAATAATTTAATGTGCTCAATACAAGCTTTCAAAAAAGAGAGGGAAAAATTTGGACTTTCACATATCCAAACAATACCAAAGTATAGATGGGTCATCTACTGAGAAAGTAGATATGGTGTCTACATCACCTTTGACATGTAGCTGATTTGTGATTTAAGGACTTTACAAAGTATTTGCAGTTTGTAAAGAATAGCCCTCCCTATTTTAGGTTCTTTTAGGTTTAGTTTAGTCTTTTTGTTTAATGACATAACAACCTTCATGTGTTATTTTATGCCAAAGCCATTATTGTTAAATAATAGTTGAACTATTTAATCCATAGTTGTGGAGATAAGGGAGGCTGTAATGAATGTAATTACACTGATGGAGTTCGAACTTGCTTAAAAGGAAGTTGCAGTCCAGCTCGTCAGCCACTACACCACGGTGGGGGGATATTTTTTAGTGTATGTCTGCGTTTTTTTGTTTAATGGCATATCAACCTTTGTAGGTTATTTAATGCCAAATCTATTCTCCTAGAAGAACAGTAGTGGTACTATTTAACCCATAGCTGGGAGATTAAGGGGGTTCATAGCTTTCCCAAGGGTATTTGCCCGAAAGTGAACGTAATAGCGCGACTGGAGTACGAACTCGCTTACTACGATTCCGCTGTCCATCGCTTTAACCATTACGCCACGAGGACACCCCTTAGTGTATGTCGTTATTCATGTATGCCTCAGCAAGTTGTGAATTTACTTCCTTTCAAATTTGCCTTGGTGGTTTATTATCTTAACTGTCACAAGAACATCTTCTAATTAAATAATATATGAAGCATAGTTCATAAAATTAAACAGATCTACACTCTTAGCAGTTAAACTGAAACTCGTAAAAATTATTTCAATAAAACATAAAACAAGATTACATAAGATACAAATCTAAAATATGGCACTCATAAACGAGGCGCAAATCGCTAGCGTTACGGTTATCGTAGAAGAAAATAATAGTACCACTACTGTTCTTCTAGGAGAATAGATTTGGCATTAAATAACCAACAAAGGTTGATGTGCCATTAATGGACACGGCGATACGAGTTCAAATCCTGGACGAGATTGATAGCATTTCACATAGCACTAAAACCCTTGGGAAAGGTATGAATCCAATTATTCTCCCTCCAGCTATGGGTAAATAGTAGGACAGACTAGGTTCTTCAGTCTTGGTGAGGCAACTAGTCTAGGAGAAGGAATACTCTGAATTCAAACCTGTCAAACTCCGCTTAAAAAAATGACCTTGTGTCATATCCTGCCCGAGCGGAGGGGTTGGTAAATATGATCGTAGAAGAAAATAAAATTGGTAACAGGAGTTCAAAGAGTGGGAAAGGATGTTTGCATTGCACTGCTTGGGAAAGGCATGAATCCATTTGTTCTCCGCCCAGATATGATTTAAAAAAATTAGGCAAGCTGGATTTTTTAGCGTTGGTTGGTTGGTTGGTTGGTTGGGTTTTATGGCATATCAAGCATTGTAGGTTATTTAACACCAAATCCATTTTTAAGCAAATCTTTTTTTTTTCATCATACAACGTGTGAAAGCACGTGCGATACTCTGTCCTCATCAGCCGCCAACCAGGGGTGATAACACAGTTTCGGTAGCTCAAGGCGGTACTGCCACTCCTGGCGCTACCAAGCAGATTTTGCCACCGGACAGGGTATTTTAAAAAAATTGTAAATTCTATTTCAAACAATTCAGTTTAGCATGAGTACACAGTTTAATTGTCAAAAACATTACTATTTCAAGCTATTCAGTTTAGTCACACAGTTCTAATTAATTCAGTTTAGGATAAGTACAGATTTTATTTACACACAGTTGAATATCAAAACAGTTCTATATTAAACAATTAAGTTTAGTGTAAGTATACTTTGATTGTCAAAAAAGTTCCATTTCAAACAATTCAGTTAAGCATGAGCACGCAATTTATATATAAGAGTTTAATTGTCAAAAACATTTCTATTTCCAACTATTCAGTTTAGTCAAACAGTTCTATTTTAAACGATTCAGTTTAGCATAAGTACACAGTTTAGTTCTATTTGACCCATAGATAGGAACCTATCAGGTGCTAGCACTTCTGGGAGCGATGGCAATGAAGGGGTACTCTGCATTTCCCAAAGCTCCAGCATTACTGGAACCTCACCATCAGATTGTTTAGTGTTATATCTAGGACACTCATTTGGTTGGGGGTTGGGGGCTTACCGCTCTGCAGAGAAGCAGTCAGTGTATTCTACGGCTCCAGCCGAGTGGGCAACTTTAACTTTGGTGAAGCAACCAGTCTCCGTAAAGGAAAACTATAGAATTCAAATCAGTTATACTCCGTACATTAATATGCGCCTAGTGAAGGCATGGAATGCTATTGATGAGTTATCAATCATCTGGAAGTCTGACCTATTCGATAAAATAAAGCGCTATTACTTCTAAGCAGCGGATATGTCAATTCTATTATATGAACGCACCATATGGACGCTGACTAAGTGTATGTAGAAAAAGCTAGACGGGAATAGCACAAGAATGCTACGGGCTATATAGAACAAATCCTGAAAACAACATCACACGGAAGAGCAGCTGTACGGCCACCTACCTCCCATCTCTAAAACCATCCAAATAAGTCAAGCAAGACATGCGGGACACTGCTGGAGAAGCAAAGACGAACTCTTAAGTGACGTTCTTCAATGGACCCCTTCACATGGAGATACCATTGTTAGCCAACTAACAAAACACCTACAACAGCTTTTTACGGACACACGATGTAGTCTAGTTTATGTCAATGTATTTGTAATCATTGTATTTGACAGTTTTTAAGATGAACTTCAATCGGGGAAACTATCTTAAAAATAGATAAGCATGTTTAAACTACTAATGTCAGGTAAAGGTTTGGTTTGGTTTCTTTGTTTATTGGAATATCAACCTTTCTGGGTTATTTAATGCCAAAGTCATCCTTTTTTTTAAGAACAGCGCTGTTACTATTTAACCCATAGCTGAAAGGATTATAAGGTTCATACCTTTCTGGAGCACAAACTCGCTTACTTTGAGGCTGAAGTCTAACACTTTAGCCATTGTTACACCCTGACATTTGTTTCATATGTATTGAGATCATTATTAAATCCAAACTTTTACGAGTCGTCACTTATTTTTCATTGTGGTTTATGTTATTTTAATTGAAGCACTACAGTTCTACGTTGTTATTTTAGACAAGGTTTGCCGTTATTTGAGTCGAAGTGATCGTTATCTTCTTAATAGAAAACCAATAGCCAGTAACCCAAAGCTGAACCTTGACGTTTTAAGACGCATTGTGATTTTCTGGGACTAAGAGGGAATGTTTGTTAATCTTCAAAAGAGCTCATCTTATTTAATTGTTCAATTGACTCGAGATTATAAAGTGAGTCAGTTGAAGAAAAGGTGAGTGCATGAATGATTCAAAGAAAGAGAGAGAGGCATAATTCAGAATATTCGAACTATAGCCCTCGTCTTTAGAGTTATACTCACAATGTTTCAGCCGGTATGTACTACGGCCTTCTTCATGTCAAATTCGGTAGCCTACACAGAACCTCGAACTGAACCCTTCGTCAAATACCCGGAGCAGACTGTTCCAAATCTGTTAATCATAACCGGGTACAAGTGATAAATTGTAATTAATTTTCTTGGTTGCTCTTAGGATTGAACCTGCCGACGATTTTTCTCAATTGCACTTTCCAACCAAATATCTTATCCCCTGCACCATGTGTACTCGTTGGACAAATCAAAGTGAATTTCTGGGACTTATAAACCTAATGTCCCTATCAACCTCTAAGATACTCCCCTCTACTATCATATCCGATGTTTTTACCCTAGCTCATATCGCGTTTTTTGGGGGGTGGGGTTGTGAAGATAACAAATAAAGATGAATTCAGCAGTCCGAATATTCTAAGAAATAAAAAAATAACAAGCTTCATCTCAGAAATTTAGACTAATAAGAAGCATTTAGTGAATAATTTAGAGAGTTAGTGAGTGAGTGATTTAAAATTTTATGAGGCAAAACAAGTAGAAACGTTAAAAATGCTGCATTGCTATAAAGATACACACAGATAAAAAGATGCATTGATACAGAGCTCCAGAACTGAAGCCTCACCACCGGGTACTTCTTAGTGTCATACACAGGACACCTGAGATATAAAGAGATGACAAGAGAGATAAAAAGATGAAGATGGAAGGAGAAAAGAGGAAAGAAAAAGTACATTTTTTGCAAGTTTAGAAATACTTTAAAATGATGGGGTTGTATATTATTTAGTTTATTTTCAGAAAGAATTATTTCATAAAAATTCTAATATACCAGTGATTTTTTTTTCGCGGGAAATAACTTGTCATTTACGTAGTAGAATTGAATGAATTGAAACTGATTCACAAACGCTACTAATAAATCTAATCTTAAAATTCTTACTTCAGTAAAACGTAAAATTTATCATATAAATAAGAGGCATTTAGCGTTTCTAATTGCTTAATATATATCAAAGAAACATTTTAATTTTTCTTATTCAAAATTATCCCGAGGGTTCAATAATGGCACCATTTGTATATTCCTCTTTTATGCGTATATTTGTTGTGCTCCCTTTGTAAAAGCGACCCATGATGATACAGATACTTCTGTTTAGGAAAGAGTGAAAGATTCCGATTAATGTATGAATAATTTTGATTAATAGACTATTACGTTCAGCACAACCGCTGATCTCATAAAATCATAACTCAATTACAAATTAGACTGGAAATGTCTTTATTAAAATCAAAAATATCTATATCAGAGTATTTCAAGTATATTTCTCTATCACTGATGAGTTTTGATACAACGAAACAGTTCGTCCGTGGATGACAATATATATATATATAATATGACAGTTTTAGCGACGCATACTTCAATGGGGGAAGTTTACTTTTTTTTTTGTTTTGTTTTTGTTTGGGTTTTGACAATAAAAAAAAAATTAATCGCTATTTTAATTTTACTTTTTTTTTTAGATTTAAATATTCTTTATTGGTTTTTGACTATTATGCATTGATATTTCGTAAAATTCACTTAATAAAAAAAGGATAAAAGAGAAAAAAAGATTGGCTTTTATTATAATTTACTCAAATGTTCCATAACATATTTACGGTATCAATTATTTATTTTCATAAATATGTTCTTTCCTCTCAGAATCTATGGTTTTTTGTTTTGTTCTTTTTGTTTTTTTGTTGTTTTTTTTTTTTTTTTTTTTTTTTTTTTTTTATACTTCCGGTGAATCACTTGGGTGAAAGATTTTCTTATAATTGTCAGCCTTTATTATCAATGGTTTTTCATTAAGGAATATTAAAAAAACCCATTACTTTTTAAAGTGGGGTGTGACCATGTCTATCGATTGGGTAGACGCTTATAATCTTTAGCCAACCAAATTATTTCTTTGCGTCACTGAACTGGACTTTGGTCATTCACAGTAAATGCGTTGTTATCCAACAATGCCTTTTGTCTGACCACGTGTCACAGTCCCATCCGGCCTGTCCACTATAAATGACATCGGTTTGCGGGACATAGGTTAGTCTTTCTAAAGTTCTTCAGGTTGAAAGGACACACGAAAAGGAGTTAACATCTATTTTTGTTTTTTTTTTTTAATGATATACTTAACTGACAGTTACCTGTCACGGCTGCATGAGTATTGCCATCTTTATTTGACATATTCGATCTTTTATCAATAACCTGTTGGTAGGTTCTGGGAGTAACAAGTCCTAGATTATTTTTTCAATTAACAGGTTTCTTTTATTTGTATTCTGACGACGATCTTTCAAAGACTACTTTCGCTGTGGACTGCTGCCGAACAGCATTTTCGATAGAAACGGTCAGTTACATTTATTTGGGTCTCAATACAATAGCTGCATGCTATAAATATTGACCTATTAGAAGGGACGACGGAGTTAGTTGCAGATAATTTTAAGTCAGTACCTTTTCGAACAGACGTGTTCTTCCAGTATCTACTAACTTGTGATCATTGTTTAAAAAAAAATAATCGGAATAAACAAGGTAAGAGAAGTTTTTATAATTTTCTTGTGTTATAACGAGGAGCTATTTCATGGAATTTAATATTTATTTTTTCTTCACCAACATTTTCTTTTCTTTCTTTCTTTTTTTTTTTCGAAAATGCGTAGAATGAAATTTAATTATCAAGGGAACTTAAAAACTATTTATTTATTTATTTGTTTATTTATCAGTTTATTATTCTAAGATCAAATTTGCCTTTATAATTTAGGCATTAATCAGTTCTCTTAAAATTTCTTAAACAAAAAACTCCAG
>CAUZXS010001541.1:0-107500 GCA_963585895.1 Sepioteuthis lessoniana
GCTAGACTGTGACACTGTAGTAATCGAGTTTGAACTCATTAATATTTTGTCGAAACTGCGAGGAAACAGGAACTATGCCCTCAAGGGAGAAGATGAAATGAAAAAGTCACCAGATTGTCATAATAGCGAGAGAAAAAGTTGGCTTTCTTGAATTTACTAGGTGGTTACTCATGAGTTACAACTTTGGTTGAACATTGCTTTTCTTAGGGAATCTGTTATACCTAGACTTCCATGGCCAGTCTTGTTTTCTCTGTCTTTCATTAACATCAGACTGCTATTAATGACTTAGCTCAAAATAGATGACATACACTATTCCCCTGTGGTATATTGGTTTTTGTCACTGGAAATGGATACGGCAAACTGAGTTCAAATTCTGGACAGAGCTGTTTGCATTTCACGTTGTGCTAATACCCTTGGGAGAGGTATGAATCCAACTATTTTCCCTCCAGCAATGGGTAAATAGTAAGGCAGACTGGGCTCTTTAACCTTGGTATGGCAACCAGTCTTGGAGAAGGAAAACTGAATTCAAACCTGTTAAGGTCAAATTTTTGAAATGGAGCTTGTGTTGCTTGCTGCTTATATAAAGGGGTTAGTAAATACATACACTATTCTCCCCAAAAAAACCCCCAACTTTATCCTGGTCAACTTAATCAAACAATCTCTCACTACAGAATGACTTGTTAAACACAGAATGAATCCTGAAGTACAGTTGAAACATCTGACTCTATAGTGAGTCACTTTAAATTATTTGAGGAAACAGGGTTGGATATTTTTAAAAAAAAAACAACATCAGGAACTCTCCACTTGCGGTCAAGACATTATTTGTTAATACTGAAAAAAGTCCTCTTTTGGAATAACTCTTTTTAATCATCATCAGATAATTTTTCTACTTTGTTAATGATATTTCTGACATCTGAACCTTATTCTGTCATTAATGTCTATCCATGATTCTTTTTTTTAATGGTTATCAGTTGTTTTTTTCTTGTAAAATAATTTCTAATACATTCTTATTCCATCAGTATTCTTGACCATGGAAATCCCTGACTTTTTTGCATGAATCACTAATGAATCTATTAAAGTTGTTAAAATGATAACTTGGAATTATTTATATAATGTTATATAATACAAATAAAAGATCTTTTCTTTATGTGTTATGTAAAATCATATTCTCTTAATATAATAGTTAGGTGGCGTTGTCATCCCAAATGATGGTCATTGTCATTTGAAAAACAGTATGTATACCAAAGCTGAATTACAAGTAAGTGATTTTCTCCTTCCTTTTCTTTCATTCACACTCCTTTTTTTTTTTAAATTTACTTTTTATTTATTCATTTTTTAAAATTAAAACAAAGGAATCTTGGTATTGAATGAATTTATATTTTGACTTAATCCCAGTTGGAGGACAACAGTTTAATTACACTGACTTAAGGAAAACTGAAATGTATGTCTATTCTAAAAGTTTAGTTGTAATATCTTTAATAAGATAATTGAAGTGAAGGTATCATAATGATTATAGAAAATTGACTTGGTGAGCCAAATTGAAATCTTGCCCAGTTGGCTGGAGCTGTAGAATATGCCGACTGCTTCTCTGCAGAGTGGTAAGACCCCACCCCCAATGAGTGTTCTGGATATGACACTAAACAATCTGATGGTGAGGTTCTAGTAATGTTGGAGCTTTGGGGAATGCTAAGTACTCCTTCATTGCCATTGCTCCCAGGGCTACTCAGACCCAGAGTGGTAGCACCTGATAGACTCGTATCTATGAGTCAAATAGAACTAAACTGTGTACTTAGGCTAAACTGAACTGCTTGTAACAGAACTGTTCTGACATGTAAACTGCATACATATACTAAATTGAATTGTTTAAATCAAACTGTTTTTGTATGCTAAACTGAATAGCTTGTAATAAACTCTGTACTTATGCTAAACTGAATTGTTCGACATAGTATTGTTTATTTGTATAAAAATGGATTTGACATTAAATACCATATAAGGGTTAATATGCCATAAAACCCAAACAAACAAAAAATAAACTGCATACTTATGCTAAGCTGAATTGTTTGAAATAGAACTGTTTTCACATTTAACTGTGTGTAAACAAAAAACTATACTTATATTGAAACTGAATTGTTTGAAATAAAAATGTTCATATGTTTAAAAATGGATTTGGCATTAATAACTTGCAATGGTTGATGTGCTATCCAACCAAACCAATGTATGGAAACAAAAGACTGTATTTATGCTAGCTGAATTGTTTGAAATAGAAGTGTTTATATGTATAAAAATGAATCTGGCATTAAATAACCTACAATTGTTGAGATGCCACCAAACCAAACAAAATTGAAATTTTGGTCAAAGCCGTTTAAATTTCACTCTGCCTTTTTGAAAAGCATGTATTCATTTCCTTTACCCACCAGTTATTGATTGATGGCCTTGTTAAGGCAACTGGTCTTGGAGAAGGAAAACTTTGAATTCAAACCAGCTGTATTGTTTAAAAAATTTACGTTGTGTTGCGTCCTGCTTAGGCGGGAGTGTTAGGTAAATACATATCTAACTTGAGGAATATGTATTGATTTAAGTTTGATAAATAAAATCAAATGGAGATTAACCCCTCCCTCCATGAAAAAATTTGAATAAGGGGGAAATAGCAAAACAAATGAGTTTTAAAAAGAGATAGTTTATGGTCAGTTAGTTTAAAGAAAAACCATTAATTTAAGAAAAATTATTTTCAGTCTGTTCATCATGAAAGAAAAACATGTTTTCAAAATTCAAAAAAAATTTTATTTATACAGAAGAACATTTTTCTATTTTTAAAAATCCACAAAACACAATGTGTTTTGTATAACACTTTCCTACATTATTTTTTCTAAATTGCTCATCTGTATTTAATGGATTTTTTGATAGTATAAAAAAAATAGAAATTTGTTGTGATAAACTTGATAAATAGAACTTTAAATTGTTGTAAAGGTGAAATGTTCTGGGGAATATATTTGCTGCCTTTTCATAATGTCTTTCTTTTTCCTGATCTCTCTTGATTAAAGTTTTTTCTTTTACTGGCTTAATTTAAAAATGTATGCAACTTTAATTTGTATCTTTCAGCTTAGACAGTGGATCATTTTTTACCTTTAGTTTTATATTCAGTAAGTGTTGTATGTGAACTTGAAAACTAAATGCAGCATAATGTTTTTGATATAAGTATGATGTAAGTGCAAAATTGTCATTAAAGATTTATTGGATAAATCTTAGTTTCTTTGTTTATTGTACATAAGTCTCAGTATCTAAGTTAATTTCATCTTAATCTTAATTAAACTTTAATGTAAATTAATCAATCTTGTATTTTACAGGATTACCCTTCTGTTGGTCACATCGCACAAATGTTACAAAAAAATAAAGTAACTGTGGTATTTGCAGTTGCTGGAGAATCACAGGTGACCCTCTACAAGAAATTAGCTGAGAGTCTTGAAGGAGCTTATGTCAGTAAATTAGATAGCAAACAGTATACAATTGCTGATATTGTCAAAAAAAGTTACAAGGTGAGAAATTATTTTCAATAATCTTCTAGTAGAATTTTAAAAAATCTTGTGCTTTATATTGGCTTTTGTAGTGGATAAAATGGAAAAAGTAATCCAAAAGTGATTAATTTATTATGAAGGAAAGTCAATGTTAAAATGTTTTGATTTTAATGAACCATCATCAGGACTTAAAGATGGTAAAACAAGTGTTGATAAAACAATGATGGATGTTTTAATAAAATAACAGGGGGAAAAGAAAATATATATACAAAAAACATTGTGTTCAAACACTCAATCAGCTTTCATTTTCAAAAAATTATCATGTGATTAGCACAGGCAATGATGTTTAAATGTATGGAACTTCTATGAGATACAACAAATTAAAAAGAAGAAAAGAAAAGAGGAAAGAAAAAAGAAAATGAAATAAAGAGAAGAAAAAAAGAGAGGAAAGGGAAAGAAAGAAAAGAAAATAGATAAACAAATATACTATATGTAAATAAATAAATAAATAGGGATAAATCATATTAATATTGGCCATATGCAAATTGTTATATCTATTAGTGAAATAATAAGTTTGTGTTGTAGCTAAAGAAACTTTGTGGGAGAGATGCTTAGTGAAGATTTTAAATGAATGCTGTAACTATCATAAACAAATATTTACCAAAGAAAGGGAGAAGAGATTGAAAAAACAGGATGTAAGATTATATGTATAAACAAAGTGATCATGAAGAATATGTTAGAGGATAAAATTTAGAATATGTATTGTTCATGGGTCTGAAAGAAGTATAAATAATGTATGGAAAAATAATTGAATAAAGTTTGATATGTTGTATCTATTCAAGACTAGTTTACCTAAGAAAGGAGATAGATTGAAAAATATAGGTTGTGTATTAACAAAGAATAAAAGTGAAATTGCACCTAGCCTTAAAAATTTGTGTAAATCTTTTGTTATGAATATGAGCTAACATCATTGCTGCATTGAGATTAAAGTTGCAGTTAATTTTAGATATATGTCAGAAAAGTGCATTATTAAGATTGCCTAATCTGATATCATGTTTATGTTCATATAGATGTTTAGAAATATTTCTCTACATTAGATTATTTACCTAAAACCTTCACTAAGCATCTCTCACTCATATTTTCTTTAGCCACAACGTATAACTTATTTCACTAATAGATATAACAATTCACATATGGTCGATATTCATATGATTAACCCTATTTATTTATTAACATACGGTATGTTTGTCTGTTTCCTTTTCTGTTCTTCCCTTTCTTCTCTTCCCTTTTCTCTCTTTCTTTTCTTTTTTCTTTATTTCTTTTTCCTTTCATTTTTCTTTTCTTCTTATTTTTAATCTGCCAAAACTATCTGCCTCTTCTTTTTTTTCTTTTCTTATTTTTAATCTGCCAAAACTATTGCAGGCAATGATGTTTAAATGCATGAAACTTCTAGAAAATATCCTAGAAGTTTCACACATTTAAACATCATTGCCTGTGATAGTTTTTCGAAAAAGAATGCTGATTGAATGTTTGAACAGTTATATGATCTTTCTTTATATATATTTGCTCAGTTGGCTGGGGCAGTAGAATACACTGAGTATATCTCTGCAGAGGGGTAAGACCCCACCCCCAATTAGTGTTCTGGATATGACACTAAACAATCTGATGGTGAGATTCCAGTAATGCTGGAGCTTTGGGGAATGCAGAGCACTCCATCATTGCCATTGCTCCCAGGTCCTCTCTGGCCTGGAATGGTAGCACCTGATAGTCAAATAGAACTAAACTGTGGTTTCGAGAGTTTACTGTTTTTGCTAAACTGAATTGCTTGAAATAGAACTGTTCTGACATGTAAACTGCGTACTTGTGTAAAACTGTTTTTGACGTTGAAACTGTACTTACTCCTAACTGAATTGACATTTCATCATCATCATCATGACGTGCTGCTTGTACAAATTTCTCTGACCCTCTTCTACCACTTGTCCCTACCATCCATCGCTCTTGCTTAGTCTTCCATGCTACATCCTGTATCAGTACAGAGCTGTTGTAGATAGGTTTTAGCTGATCGCTCTACCCTTGCTTGTCCATGTGAGGGGGTCCACAGGAGTACATCGCTTATGTACACTGCCCTATCTTTTCCTGCATGTCTTGCTTATCTAATTAGGATGGTTTTCAAGATGGGAGGTAGGTATCCATATAGCTGCTGCTTTGTAGGATGCTGCCTCCAGTACTTGTTCAATGAAGCTCGCAGCATTCTTAAGCAATTGCCGTCAAGCTTTCCCTCCATACGTTTGTTCAGCGTCCATGTAGTGCATCCATACAGTAGTATTGACACAACAGCTGTTTGGAAAAAAACTGTACTGTATTTTATCTGATAAGTCTGACTTCCATATGACTGATAGTCTATTGATAGCTGTCCAAGCCTTTGCTAGTTGTGTGTTGATATCATTTTTGGTAGATGAGACACTGCTTCTGAGATAGGTGAACTTGTCCACAAGTTTCAGAGATCTACCATTGAGTGTGGACATTTCGCCTCTTTGATTAAAGTACATGAACTCTATTTTATCTGCGTTCACATGGAATCCTATGCCACCTGCTGCCCGTTCCAGACTATGCAGCAGGGATTGGGCCTGGGCAGGTGTATTTGCCAGAAGCGCTATGTCATCAGTGTAGTCCGCGTCCATAATCATTTGTGTGGGTTATCTTCCGCTTCTTGCCTTTGCCAGTATATAGCCATTTTCTTTCATTAAATCTACCAATGTTTGAAGCTCATAGTCTAGGCAGATAATAAACAGGTATGAGGCTGATGTGTCCCTTGCAGCACACCTGCGAAAATGTCAAAGAAGTCTGTGTCTCCATCCGGTGAGCGAACTTTTACTTTTGTGTTTTTATATAGCATCATTATAGCTGTGACAGTTTCTTTAAAGAGACCATAGGCCAGAAGTATTTGCTTCATTTTTTCCCTCTGTGTATGGAGTCAAATGCCTTGGAGAAGTTTACAAATAATAGTGTCACCTCAAGGTTTTTGGCACAAACGCCTTAATATTCGATGGATTGTCAAAATTTGTGATCTAAAGCCATTTTGTTTCACCCTAAGAACTTTCTCAATTTCAGGTTCTATGTGGTTGAGTAGCAGAGCATTATAAATCTTGGCTGTTATGGAAGTAAGGGTTATTACCTTGGTAGTTCTTGGTTATTCTGAGGTCTCATTTTTTGGGGAAAGGGAGGCTGCAGCCCTTTGTCCATCTGTCTGTTATGTTCTGGCTGTATATGGCATTGCAGTATCAGAGCAGTATGTTGTCAAATTTCGTTGTTTTCCATACATCTGGGGGTATTTCATCAAGACCTGCAGCTTCCCTATTTTTAATTTTTCTTAGTACTACATTGAGTTCTTCTTGCATAACCTGTCCTAGTTTGTTGCTAATGATTTTCATGATAAGTTCATCTGTAACTTTGGGGGATTTTCCAAGCAGATTCTTGAAATGTTGTTACCACAGGTGCATTCGTTCTTCATGGCTGGCAGCTTTGAGTTTGGCTCTCGCGGTGCTCTTCCTTCTGCTCATCTCATTTACTGTCTGCCATGTTATCCTAGATTGCCTATCTTTAACCAAGTCTCTAATCTTATTGATATGCGTTATTTAGTTCACTTTGTGCATTAAGTTTCTGACCATTGGCATTATTTGGGTTTCTCCTATTGCATAGGGATGCAATTTTCACATCGTCATGTTTTTTCTTAAATGCTAATGTCTTCCAGGGAACTCTGTTTTGTTCTTAGTTTGGTTGGCATGCATTCAGCTGCTGCTTCTATGTGGTGTGACGAGGAAATATGACACCCTAATACATTTTCCAAGTTATGGGTGAAGGATGTGTGACTCTGGCTGTCAGTGGATGATAGTAATATGCAAGAATTACAGAATAGTGGAGGTGGGAGAGGCTGTCTCTCTCTCACCCTCTATATTATTACAAGGTGAGATAGGCATGGGAGGACCTCACTCTCTATTAGCCATGTATGTGTCAGCAGAGAGGCAGACCTGTGACCATGATTGGTATTGAGGGAAAAACCGCCAAAAGTCAACACGTAATTTTTCAAACTATGGAAATAAGTTAGTTGCTGTTCATTCATCACAGGGTGAAGATGCATAAAGAGTTGGCATGTAATTGTCAAAGGATGAAGACGCATAAGGAGTTAACTTCGTTCATTGAAAAACCAAGAACATAATTTGAGGTATGGAAGAAACCCAAATTCCAAAATAATGCCATGCAGAGAACACAGGGAAAAGAGAAAAGCTAATCCTTTGAGTGAACTCAAATTCCGAGGTATGGTGGCCTCATTAAACAAATACCCAAAGAAAAGACTTGTCCACGGAAAAAAAGGAACAATAATTAATCCTGGTCTTATCTGAAATAAGACATGTATCCTCCTGCCAATGTGTTATCGAAACCCAATAATGAAAGAAAAAAGAGAAGAGAATAAACTCCACAAAACTCCAAGTAAGTGAACGTACAATTTAAGTATTTTCAACTTTATCCTGCTGCATTCATACTGGAACGATAAACTTGAGATTTGGAGCATGAGCTCTGCCATTAAATCCCATAGTCTTAAGGAAAGTGGATGGTGTCTACTGTTGTCGATTTACATTCTCGTCCTCCACCATTAACTGATATTTTATGGCTTGATCGTCCGGGAATAAAGATATTTTATGAGGGGCTAAAAGTCCAGGATACGGATATTTTAGTGGAGGCTCCTCCGAGATACAGAAAGACTTTCTCATTCCTGACTTTTACCTGAATTGTTTGTCTTTGTTTCTTTCTTTTATTCAATAAAAGAATATTGTTATTAATCTTGTTAACCCAAACATGGCAGTTCTGAGTCCTTTTTTGTTGTGGAAGAATTGTATTTATCGAAGACCTTGTATTTGAGGGAGAAGGCTAGTCAGTTAGCTGTGTTGACTTTTAAGAATTCACCTATGACTCACCTAATAGCTTTAAAATGTAGTTCTGCGAGGGAGTTGGTGATATCTGTGACACTAAATAGCGTCCAGCCGACCACAGCCAATGTCTGTGCCCTGTGTTAACTGGTGGATTTGGTGGGCACGAACAACACTCTGCAAGCCCGCTGGGCACATGGCAGTGTAACAGTGGTCACTGACAATTCTCATATTTGTCATTTGGGGTAGGTGTTTCTGATATCTCCTGCTGTGCATCGAATTTGTTTCTTAGTGTTATCATATATTTATTGCTAATATTCTTATTGTTAAGCAGGAATTAGTCATAGTGTGCAGTTGTGGTTATTTGCACCGCATTCCTGTGTAGGTTCAAACGTATCTTTGCCATGACAATTAGGTGATCAGAAGACACACGCTCAAAAGAGGAATATGCCTTACAATTCAATGTGCTATTAATCCATTTCTTATTCATGAGGATGTAGTCTATCTGTGCTTTAGCATTGTTTGGGTATGCATAAGTCCAAAGTTTTCCCTTTTTTGAAATTTATTATTAAGGCATGTTAATCCATTTTCTAATATGAAGTCTGTTAGGTGTTCCCCATTTCTGTTTGTCAAGTCAGGTAATCTGAATTTGTCTACGTTTTTACCTATTTGTGCATTCATGTCTCCACCAATGATTAGAACATTGTGTTTCAGGATGCTATGAACAAGAGGGGATAGCTCGTTATAGAAGATGTCAAGGTCTGTTTCATCACTCGTATTGATAGGGTTGTTTGCAAGAGATGATTGTTGTGCTGGGCTTGCTGTCAAACGTGGCTACCATCATCCTCAGTTGTATTTTCTTGATGCTATTAAGTGATTTTTGGGCCCATGAGCCGATAAGCATACCTACACCTCCTGTTATGGTGTTGACAGAGTTTTTCCATGTCGATGCTGAGACAAACGTCTATCCATTGCTAGTATCGTAGTATTTTATATCTTCTTTCTTTATGATCTATCGCAGATGCTGTCAGCTCCAGTAGTTGGCCTATTCTATTTAAAGTTCTAAGGTTAAATGTTGCTATTTGTATTGTGCTTTTACATTTAAGTAGTTTTTGTTTGCTTTTGAGCTCTGTAACTCATTTTCCAACCTCAGTAGAACGTGCCCCTTTTTACCTGCGTAAAGCAGGATGCAGTTTTGACATGTGAGTCATGATAATCTTTCGATGACTGTATTTCAACCATATCAATAGATGCCACCCTAAGAGATTGAGTAGTAAAGTAAAGTTGGCGACCTTCTTTTTTTTCCCCCCTCCTCTCTTACTTCATGACTTCATGTCCCTCCTTTCATTCCCAAAGTTCACTGTTAAGCTATTTTAAAATTCACCAACAAATTATTATTTCCTTCTGATTCCTTTCTCATGTCATGCACTAGATACTCTATATACTGTCCTTATATATTCTAGCAATCTTTTTTTTTTTTTTTTTTTCAGGATAATTTGTTTGAAAACTAGACTTCAAATTAATACATTTGTCTTTTCATTCAAATCACAGATAATATTCAACAAAGATTTTACTTTTTTAGAAAAAATCTAAAACATGTATTTAAAAAGTTTAGTTAGAAGATTAGAAGACAAAAACACTAACCAAGGCATTGTCCTTGTTTTTGACTCAAAGCACAAAAGCTAAAGATTTTTTTTGTTTGTTTCTTTAGGAAATGCTAGTCGTCTGTTAATTTTACTTCAAACATGGGATGTGAATTTTTGTTAAATGTGTGTTCTTTTATAGAGTTATAAACACAAGTCATTCCTGAGATTTCCATTTCACCCCTGCACACACAGTTGCAATCTTCAAGACATTTTTTTTAACACTACTTACCTATTCAATGACTGTTAAATTTTTAACAGAAGTATTAAAAATAATCATTTTAGCTTTTTTTTATTTTTTTTATTTATTTTTTTTTTTTATTGATAATTAACATGAGTAACAAATAAAAAAAAAAAGTACTTAAATTCATTTCCATTCAGCCATTGATAATTTATCTAAAATGAATGAATAAATAAATAAATAACTGAATGTTAAATAAATATATAAATCTAGCATCATAAATATAGTTAATTGAAAATCTATAAAAAAAAAAACCTAAAAAAACCATTTAACATTGGTATGAATGTTAGAATTTCATACACCTTCTTACAATTTGAGCAATGTAATTTTAAAAAATCAATGACTAGTAAAAAATATACTTAAATTATATTTAGATTAACTTAAATGAAAATATATTTGAATATTATAGTTTGAAATATAGTTAAATGAATTTTTATACAGTTATTGCTAATCTATTTAAAATATTAATGATAGATAAAAGAAAAAAAACTGAATTATAGTTAAAGTTTGGCTAAATTACAGTTAAGTATTATAGGTAAAGATATAGTTAAATTAATTTCTATATGCTCACTCATAAACTATCTAAAATAAATATATATTTATATATAATAAAATAAATAAGATAAAATTGAATAATAGAAAACTCAATTGAAATGAATGTTTAAATTTCAGACACCTACTTACAATAGAAAAAAAAAACCTAACTTTAAAAGTCTTTGTCAAAAAAAATACTTAAATTATAGTTGAATATTATAGTTAGAAATATACTTAAATTAAATTTTTATACAGTTATCACTGAAAATAAAAAGGAAAAAAAGACAAATAAATATAACAAAATAAAATAAATATAAGAATTGTTTAATTTCATATTTTAAGTTAGGATGTACTGAAATTTACAAAATAAATTATGTTTAAATTTAAAAGAGCAAAGAGAAGAATATACAAACATTTACAAACTATTGGTACCTCTTTGTACATAATATAAAAATATTAATAGATGAATAAAAGTAAATTCATCACTTTTGGATTATTTTGTTTTTCTATTTTCTTTATAGATGACACAGTCATTTGTAGCAGATTTATAATTAAGTTAAATATGTTATATTTCATTTTCATTTGATAAGGTTATTTAAGTTATTTTTTTTTTTTTAAATAGAGCAATATATGTATGAATTTTGTATTATAAATAAAACAAATAGTGATAATAAATTTGTACATAATTAATACATATATATATATATATATATATATATATATATAGTTCATATTTAGTTTTACTTTTATAAAGTATGTGGTACAAAGAATAAAGATAGATTGATAAGTGAATAAATAAATAAAATCACCACTTTCTGTATTTTCTTTGTAAAATACCAATTTTGACATTTTGTGTAAACAAAAACTATACATATACTAAATTGTTTGAATTAGAACTGTTTGACTAAACTGAATAGCTTGAAATAGAAATGTTTTTGACAATCAAACTGTGTACTTATGCTAAACTGAATAGTTTGAAACAGAACTGTTCATTTGTATAAAAATGGATTTGACATAAGACCTAAGCAAACACACATTTGTGTGGGTATATATATATATATATATATATATATATATATATATATATATATATATATATATATAATTCTTTTTCCCCAGTTATTGTATTTTATTAAAACATCCATTATTGTTCTATCAAACTTGTTTCACCATCTTAAAGTCCTGATGAAGGTCTACTAAAACGAAAATGTTTTAACATTGAATTACTTTTTTAATGAATTTGGATTACTTTGGTTTTCTATTTTCTCCATACTGTCAGGTTCATTTCCATTATTTACTTCCATTAGCTTTAGTGCTAAAGTCCATAAACAAATTAATAGAATTCCTACCATTTTGGTTATATGAAAACTTATGTATTGTGAAATTTTGCATGATAATGCTTTCTAAGCTAGGCTACTGATATATCCCTGGGGGAATATACTCAGTATAAATAAGACTCCACATGAAGAGTTAGTATAACAAGTTTATCATTCGAAAGTACAACGTACGAATAATATACGAACACTCTTGAATGCCAGAGTGGGTACTCTCACTTCACCACCTGGTTACCGCTCACTCGCGTCTTTTATAGACCAAGCAATCTATTCACAGGGGGTTTCAGGATCTTCCACTATATCACCTTCCTCTGAGCTAAATTCTTCATCAAATTTTGCTTTCAGTATTTCGTTCTTTTAGGATTAAGACGTAGGTGTTTAGTCCTCTTCCTTTTCCTACTGCTAATTCTCCTCTCAGTCCATGTACTTTCATATTTAGAAGAATCAGTATTTTTTTGTTTCATTGTTGCCTCTATCGGCATTCCTACGTTCATGGGTGGTTTTATTTGAAAAGAGTCATACAATACCTCCATTGGTATTTCTTCATTATTTTGGACAGTTTCTATGTATTGGGGTCTCAATTGATTAATATGTCTCTTACAGACAAACTTTGATCCTTGAATTATGTAGATAACTCTCCTGATTCTTCTAGTTACAATACCGTCCTCCCAAAAACATTTTCCAGCCCGATAGTTCCAAAATAAGACTTTCTCCCCTGATTTATAGTTCGTCTTTATTTTTGTATAGTTCTTCTTTCTATTTGGCAACAACCTGTCGATTACTGAACGTATTTTCCTTGCATACATGATCTCGGCAGGCGATAACTTTCCCTTTATATTCTGATTGGACGTTATTCTGTAAACCATCAGAAAAGTTTGAATGTTTTTCTCTTTGGTGTCGAACGCTTTGGCTTTTTTTAACGCTCGTTTAAATGTATCCACAAACCTCTCTGCCTGTCCGTTTGATACATCGGTGTTGTTATGTGTTCGATTGCTAATGAATCACAATAAACTTTAAATTCACTTCCAGTGAACATCGTTCCATTGTCACTTACTATGGTATTAGGAACTCCCAGCCGACTAAACACTTCGTTTAGCGCTCTTATCATATTTGTAGCTGTTGGGTGTTTATATTTGAAAAATTCTGGCCATTTAGAGTAGCTATCTACGATCACCAAATAATAATATCTATTTAATGGCCAGGGCTGAGTTCTTACTGGTGGTGATTTGGCTGCTAATTGACACCCTTTACAATGTCTTACCAAATCCTTAATGTCCATGTCAATTTTCGGCCAATACATGTAACTTCTCATTAATGAGTTCATTCTGGATATACCTGGATGACCCAAATGAAATTCTTTCTAAACGTTCTTTTGTAAGACACATGGTATTATTACTCTTTGTGTATACATCAAAGTTTCGTCACATATTGAAAATGGCAATATTTTTAGTTTTTTATTTTTCTCGTTCCTTTTCACTTGTTTATTCATGTTGATTATGTACTCGTCTGTTTTTGCTGCTTTTTAAATTTCTTCCAGCGTAACTGGTAATTCGCTAATGGTGTTAATCAATACTTCCTTTAGTTCTTGTTTCAGTGTTGCAATCACTGTTTCTTCCAACAGTTCAGTGTTGTCCGGGATTAGTCTCGAAGACCATCTGCGTGTGTGATTTTCTTGGATTGCATATATTGTATTATGAAGTTGTAATTTAATAAAATCACACTCCATCTTTGTAACCTATTTGCGGAATGAGTAGAAACACCTTTATTCAACCTCAAAATAGACAATAACGGTTTATGGTTGGTTTGTAGAACGAATGTTCTCCCGTGAATAAATCTTATGAAATTTTTTTACAGCATACGTTATTGCAAGTCCCTCCTTCTCAATTTGACTATAATTTCTCTCCGCAGGTAGTAAAGCTCTTGAAGCATGAGCTATAGGTTTTGTTATTCTATCTCCAAATTTGTGTAGCAGCACAGCCCCTATGCCATAATCACTTGTGTCTGAAGCTACAATTAACTCCTTTTTCGGATCATAGTAGGCTAAAGCTAAATCTGATTGTAAGCACTTCTTTATTTTATTAAATGCATTGTCGCATTCTTTTGTCCAGCACCACTTTTTATTTTTACTCAATAACTTATTCAATGGTGCTCTCAATTTGTGCATATTAGGAATATATAAATTGTAATAGTTTGCTAAACCAAGAAATGATTGTTGTTTACTTCAGTCTTCTTCCTTCCTGATCGATTATCTGACCCAAATATTCTATTTTGTTCATACAAAATTCGCACTTTTCAAGTCCAACCTTAAATCCATATTTCTCAGTTCTTTTAAAAACTTCTCAGACATGACTTTTGTGTTCCTTGAAATTTTTTCTCTTTATTAATATATTGTCTAAGTATGCCATTGCATATTCCAGACCAGAAAGCATCATATCCATAATTTTTGAGAAGACTTTGCCTCCATTCAACTTTGAAAATATCTCCTCCGGTGTGGGAAGTGGATACGTGTGATCCCTTAGACATTCATTCAGTCCAGTTGAGAAATCCGTGCAGACCCTATTCTTATTGTTTTTCTTTTTCACGTAGTTGATGCCCATTCCGAGTAGTCTACTTTTTTAATTACTCCATTTTCTTCTAATCTCTGTGATTCTTTGTCTATCGTTTCTAATGATGAAAACGAGACTTTTCTTTTTGGCTTGAATATTGGTTTTACGTTGTCTTTGAGTTCAAATCTCACTTCAGTCTTCATATAACAACCAAGTTCGTCCGCAAAAATTTTATTAAATTCGCTTTTTAACTTATTCACAAAGTTTTCAGTTTGTTTTGACTTTCCCATACTTGACGCATTTAATTTCCTACAAAACGCTTTTATCAGCTTCTCCTATAAATCAAATAAAACTATTAAGTCAATGCCGAATAAATTTGCATTTTTCCCTGCTATGACATAGATCTTCGTTTTATGTGTTTCGCCGTCAAGTGTTACTTTAGCATCAAATTCTCCTTTGAATTTTGGCTTGCTTCCCAAAATACCTCTTACTATTTTGCCTGTATTTCGTAATTCAGGTTTGCCTATCTTTTCCCAAGTAGTTTCGTCAATTGTAGAAATGTCACTCCCTGTATCCAGCAAACAAGTAATATTTCGACCATTAACTTTCATGTTTACATATTTTCTTTTCCCGTTATTTTTCATAACTTTCGATAAAACTGCAATTTAATTTTTTTAGGCTTCTGATAATTTCTCTTTCTACACATAGAAGCCTTATGCCCTGTCTGAGCACATTTGAAACAAATCTTGTTCCTAAAATAAAATCTACTTGTAGTATGATTCGAACTTTCACATGCTTTGCATTTTTCTCTCATAGTGTTCTTTTACCCTTCTTTCATAAGGTTCACTTTCCTTTATTTCTTTATTGTCACGTTTGACTTTATCTATTCGGGCAACATTTTTTTCTTCATTACATATGTTATCCCGTCTGATATTAATTAATTTCTGGCATTCTTCCGATACTTTTTGCAATGTTATCTCCATATCTTGTTCTAACATTGTCAATATCTTCAACCAAATCACTTTATCCTAATTTGATGTTAAGCCCTGTACAAATATTAAACACTTAAACATGTCCTCCTTAAGGTCTTTAAATTTGAACCATTCACACTAGGCATTTACTTTCCCAGCGTATGCTATGAAATCATCGTCTTCTTTAATTATGTTCAAACATTTATATGTATGTATTTATATGTATGAAACAAACTATCCCATTGTCCAAATATTTTGGATAGAGTTTCTATAGTTTCTTCAAACAACATCTCTTCCGGTTTATTTGGCAATATGTATTTCGTATATATCGTGTTTTCATGAGCACCTAGCTTTTGTAGTACTAACATAATTTTCTCTTCATCGGACCATGATTGACACCTTTTTGCAAAAATTGTTTCATACCTTTTAAAGTATGCAGGAAAAGTTATTTCTTCCTCAGGTTTGACAGTGAGTTTGCCATGCCCTCTGCAGAAAGTGTTCGAACCTTTCTCCCGTTTGCCTTGCTTTAACAATATTTTTTGCAAAATGTCCTGCTGTTTTACAATTTGTTTTTGCACACCTGTCGTTTCTGGAAATTTTCTTGTTGCTATACAAACTGTTGTTGTAATTGTTGTACTGCGGCACCTAGCATTTTTGTCAATTCTGTTAATTGTTCCATATTTTGTACAAAACAAATATGTTAAACAAAATCCAACCAAACAGTTGACCAACAATTAAATAGTTTTGGCCAGAAAGACGTAGTTTTACTTTTTTTTCAATGAGGAGGGGGGGGGACCAAAAAACTACTTATCTTTTTTTTTCTAAACACCATTGTTGGTTTTTTTATTTATTCGTGCTTGTTTGAAATACTTCAAGTCCTTGTTATATTTCCAGGTGGGTTGAAATTTTTTTTTTTCTTCAACTGGTCCACCTAATACGGTGACAAAAAAAACTCTACGTCGTTTGTCCAATCTTATCAATTGGATGGGAGTTCATTTTACGAATCTTTCGTCGTCAAATCTGGTATAGATTTGGGTGTGAGTTCGTACTCGAATCTTTGTCGCCAAATCTGATAAAGATTTGGGTGTGAGTCCATTTTCGAATTCCTCATCGCCAAATCTGATATATCCCTGGGGGAATATACTCAATATAAATAAGACTCCACACGAAGAGTAAGTATAACCAGTTTATCGTTCGAAAGTACAATGTACAAATAATATATGAACACTCGATTGTATCTTGAATGCCAGAGTGGATACTCTCACTTGACCACCTGGTTACCGCTTACTCGCGTCTTTTATAGACCGAGCAATCCATTCACGGGGTTTCAGGATCTTTCAGGTATCAGCTACTTATCTACCAAAAATTCTAACTGTAAATGTAGTAACTTGAAAGTTATTAGAAATACAACAATTTTTATAAAACACAACTAGGCAGATAAAAATGGAATTTTTTTTAGTAGAATCAGTTGTTTATACCTGCACATCACATATAAAAGTGGAGAGGGAGGTGATGAATTTGCCTTTTAATAGCCAACATAGGTTGATTTGCCATTAAACAAAGAAACCAAATGCATAAAAGAAAATTCTTGCTCTCTTTTGCCAACTGACCTTAGCCATGGATTGAACTTTGTTTCTCCTTTGAGGTAAAACAAAACATTTCTTTTACATTATATTACTGAAATAATATTTATATTCTCAACAAATTTACTGAAATAATATTTATATTCTCAACAAATTTTTTTTTTCATGTATTTCTTTTGCATGCATCAAAGAAAGTATATATTTATTTCTTAGTTGGCTTATTGATGAAAATGTTGTTTGATTATTCATATCCTTTATTTGGAAAAGCCAACTTCTATATAGCAGTGTCTTGTTAAAAATCTTTTCCCCCTTAAGCCATTTTTAGTTCTTTTCTACAATCTTAACACCCATTTTATTTCAAATAAAAATAAAGGAAGCTGAGTTTGATCCAAATCTCTTAGGATTTTTTTAAAGTGATTCCAATTTTACAAAATTATTTAACTATAGTTATATATGAGGTAGTGTTATTGGTAGAGAAAATAGAAGTTGATGTGACAAGTTCAAGTTCCAGCCAAAACTAATTGTATTAACTTTTCTCTAATTTCCTCCATCCAGTCATGAATAAAAAAAGTAAGAAAGACTTGACTCTTTAGCCTTGCTTGAAAACCAGTCTAGGAAAAGAACAACTGTGAATTGAAAGCTAAGAGCTGGAGTCTAACGTTGTTTTCAATCTTATTTGGGTAATTTGTATGATGGTGTCAGGTTATATTAGTTCATCCCTTTGCTTTGAATGACTAACATGGAGAAGTCTTCCATACAACCTCATCCAGGTGCAGAACTATGCTCTTGTTAAATTATTGGATATTATGCTAGACTTATTAGTTCATTGTGCCAAGTGAGATTGAGGCTTAAATTCTTTGACTGAGTCTAGAATGTACCATTGCTATCCTTTTAGTTTTTACTGAATGTTTCATAAATTTGGTCTCATGTCAGACTTGGCTTCTTCTACTCATTGACATCCTTTTATAGCTGAGGAATAGTAAAACACAAAATTTTCCACCAAAAAACTAATTGCTTGCAAATTCAGTATCCACTGGTTAGGCTATTTAATAGACACTTTTACAGTACATTTTTTACATACTCTATAAATTAATAAATACAAATTGAAGTCTAAAAATAATTTGATTTTCAATAAAAGAAAGTTTTGATTCCACATACATTCACCCAAGAAAATTATTTGGTCATTGCTGCTTTGAAAATTACAGTTGATTGATAACAAGCAATTAAAGAAATGATAATGCTTGTTGAAATTCAGTCTATTTATAATTGTAATCATTACTTATAACTGATGAATTATGAGAAGGTGCATAATAAGGTTTGTGTGTATTTTTAGATTTGCTTCTTCCCTTGTTTGTGTTATAAAGTGTATAATAAAAATTATGTGAAATTGATATTTATTAAAAACTTTGAACTTGATTTGTTTAATTTTTTTTAGATATATGTTTCTCATTATAGGTGTTAATTCCATGTGATATAATCATGAAAATTTCCAACACAAGAGTAGGGAACTCAGTATTTTTAAGCTAACTTGTTAACTAAATTTTACTGCAAGACATCTGTGTTTACTTTGTAAATACCATGTTCAGTGGAAGTTATTTCATTTTTATCTCTTTTAAAACTTTAATTGATTTGGATTATTACAAAAATGAATATACATGTAAATTTTGCATTTTATTATAGTATAATATATATCAAATCTTTAAAAAAAATTTTTTTCTATATAGAATATTTCTTCCAGAGTTGAAATGGTTCAAACTGATGCAGATACAAATATTACATTCTTCACTAAATGTAAAGGGTAAGCAGTTATAGTTTTATTATAATGCTAATATTTGAATATTGATGTCTAAGTCTGGTTACATAGAAGAGGGAAAAACTGTGATGGGTTATATTTTTCTTTTTATTGTCTACCTGTCTTGAAAAATTACTTAAAATCTGTATGCTTTTAAAGTAAAACTCCTGTTATTGAGATATTTATACTTACCTCTATAACTAATGCAATCATACTTGATTTAGTTTGCCATCCAAATTGTTATTATTATTCCATTTTATCTATTTTTTAATCGATTATCTCCCTTGCCCCAGGCTAGTTCTCAGCAAATTAAGAGACATATCTCACTTTTTTATACAAGGAACTCTTAAGCATCCTTGACTACGGTAACATTAAAGAGGGGAAGAAGAAAGGAAGTATACAAATAAGTATCTCATAAACAGGTTTTACATTAAAAACCCTCAGTTTATATCAATATCTATACTTACCTTTATAACTAATGCAAGAAATAGAATTTGTTGCAGAACTCAGGAAGGTGGGAAAAACAAAAGGAGTAAAAAGAACATACTCAATCTTTTGCAATTCTGTCTCTAAGATGGATGCTCTAGTAAAATTTCCTTTGCCTTAAGCAACATCTTTTAGATAAAAAGATCCAAATGTGTTTCTGAAGATAATTGAGCCACTTAAATGATGTCTCTCAGTGAAGCTCCATTAAATAAAGCCCAAGAGGAAGCTAAGAGCCTTGTATCATGGGCCCTAATATTGCTTGAGCTTGACTGATCCAAAGCCTCTTATACATGTCTAATAGTAGACACAATCCAACTTGAAATAGTACTAATCACTGCAGGCCTATATTGGTTCCTCTGATAGGTGATAAAAAGCGCTTCGTTATCCTGTTGTAACTGCTCCATTCTTATCAAGTAGGCTTTCAAACAATGGCAAGGACAGTGAAGTAGGTCTCCAGAGTCATCTGTAAATTTGTTAACATTTGGCAACCAAGCTTTTTTCAAACATTGAATCTTGGTCAGAGATTTTAAGTTTGGTAAAAGTCGAATACTTGCCTCTTTCTACCTAAGATTAGACTCCCTGATGGATAAAGTCTTTAGCTCACAGCTGAAGCAAAGGGCGCTAAGGAAAACAGTTTTCCAAGATAAAAACTTTAATTCCACAGAATCTAAGGGTTCAAAGTGGGGATTAGTGAGAGCCCTTAGAACAAAAGGTAAGTCCCAGCTAGAGAGGAGTGGTTTCACTGAAGGATTTAAATGAAAAATTCCTTTAACCAAATTTGATAGAAGACTGGATTTATAGAACTTTACCCCCAACCCTCATGAATAGCTGCTAAAGCTGTTCTATACCCACCAATAGTTGAAACTCTACAACTTCTGACCTTGTGCAAATGAATCAGAAAATCCATAATATCCCTTATAGAGATAGAATACAAATCAATACACAGTTCAATTGACCAGTTTCTGTGTATTTGTTGCCTTGCTTCATGTATTCTCCAAGTGGAAAACCTTTTGCTATTCTCAATGTAACTTTCCAGAAAGAGATTCTTTCCATGCTACAAGCTGGATTTGACTGCATTATTTGATCCTGTTTCTGAGTTAGTATTTTCAATGTTATAGGTAATTCTCTTGGAAAGTCTATTAGTAGATGTAGAAAGATATGATACCATTACTGGTGTGGAGCATGTGGGGCTACCAGAAGAAGAATACACCTTTCTAGTGACACTTTCTGAAGGACGCAGTGAATTAATATTGGAGGAGGGAATGCATAGGCATACACCCTGTCCAATTTATGCTCAGAGCATCTAAAGGATGAGCAGCATCTACTGAAACTCCAACTTTCTATTCACTGGAGTAGCAAAGAGGTCTATGTTTATACGACCAAACTTTTGAAAAATCAAGTCTACCATCTTCAAGTCCAAGCTCCATTCTGTGAACCGAGCTCCCACTTGGTCCCCTTGATAGGCAGTCTGCCAAAACATTCTTTTTTCTTGGAATGTGAGCTGTACAAAGAGAAATGTAATCTGCTGCCCATTGGAACACTTCCTTTATCAACTGACAAAGATGAAGGGACTTTGTACCCCCTTCGTTGATGTATGCCACTACTGTAGAATTGTTGCCCCTGAGAGAAATGCCCCTAGAGCTGACATCATCTTTGTGAACACTCTGGAGGCTATTACCAGCCCAAAGGGCATAGCTTTGAACTGGTTATGTCTCTTCTGAAAGTGGAACCATGACCTGGGGAAATAGGAACATGGAAGTAAGCATCCTTCAGGTCTACAGTAATGACCCAATCACCTTTCCTTAAGGCTTGACAAATAATCCTGAAAGTTTTCATCTTGAAATGAAGAGCCTCTTAATTGGTATTTATCTCTCTCAAGTTCAGAATCAATCAGAACTCGCAGAACTTCTTGGGAACTAAAACAGCAGTGCTGTAACACCCCTTCCTCTCATGGGATTTGGGAACAGTTTTATGGCTTACTTTCCTAAAAAGCTTTTTAATTTTATCTGAAATAATACTGTTCTGGCAAGATGAACTGAATACAGTCCTTTATACACTGCTTTGTTTTGGTATTGAGGCAAACTAAAGCTTTAGTCCCTCCCAGACTATGCTCAAAATCCAACAGTCGGAAGTAATCTTCATCCTACCCTCAAATATCCTGCTTGTTGCCCTCCCCTGGCTCCAATTGAGGAATTAATCTTACTAGTGTTGTTGGGAACAAAACCCCAACAGCTTCTGAAACCTGGACTTCTTAAAACTTGTCAGCTCACCAGCCCAGGTCCCAAAGCACACAGTCCTCTCCCTTGCTTAAAGTTGGAACCTTCATGCTTCTGCTTTTTTATGACCAAAAACTGAGGAATTAATACATTTGGCCTCCTTATGGACTTCTAACTTCATTTTCACTCCTAGAAAGTTACTCCTAACCTGTAGGGTCTCCCTCACATTTCTCAGGTTTTGAGCAAAACATCAAAGAATTTTTCTGAAAACCATTTTGGGTCTAAAGTTGACTTATGTAACAACTTGTTTTGTGTTTTATTTTTAAAAGCCATGTCCTTCAAAAGGACTATATCTCATGGAGACCAAACCTAGAATGACTCTAGTCATCACATTTGCCATAGATTGGAATAACTTAGACAGAACTTGCAAGACCTCTTGACTGTCTGTTACTGAAACTGAGGCATCCAGATAAAAGGAAATCAAATAACCATAAGAGACCAGCCTAAGCAAAAGCCCAGCCCTCAATTCCAACTTTTTAAGGCACTAGTTAGAAGAGTCTGATGATTTGCTTGTAAATCTATAATGAGTACCCTACTTTGGATCTTTACTGCTAGAAGGAGCCATAATTCCTTCATCAATGTTCTCATTGAGTTAAGGCAGGGAGTAGAATTTATGAAAGTGGTCTCAAATTTATCAAAAATATATGGTCTCTAAGAGACCATATATTTTTGACCATCTGAAATTCTAAACCACCTTACTTTTCTAGCCTGCCACTCTGAATCTACTTCTTCTAATGCTCTTACAGAAACATCCAGAAGCAGGCTGATATTCTGTGACATAAGATTTGAATTCTGAGTCTCTACTCCTCTCTGTATTGGGAATATGTAATTTTGAAGCCACCTTCAAAATAAAATTATTCCATTTCACAGTATGTATCCTTGCCGTGGTATCCACTAATTTCCTGCCTCAGAGAGAAGACTTGTACAGTCTACTTTCCTGTTGGAATTTGAGATCACCTTGGTATGTTCAAGAAGAGGGGGACAGATATCTTCCCTGTAACTTCTTGCTGACAATTCTTCAGCATGAGTTTTTCTCCCTTGGTTTTTGCCAAATATAAGCTTCATTGTTATCTATAAGCTCATTCAAATTCTTAAACCTTACTACGCTGGGTAGGAATCTAGGTCAGAACCTGGTTTGGAAAGACTCATTTAAACTGTATTGGTCATAGTAATGGCCCATTTTATCTTCTCTCAAAGGAGGATGGACACCATAACACTGCAGACAAAACATGTTGAACTGCTGGTTTCTGTTGTTGCTTTCTTATATTTATCTCAGGTCGGAGCCCAGTCTGGAAAGAGTTATTTAAACTGTATTGGTTATAGTAATAGCCCAGTTTATCTTCTTTTGAATGAGAATGGACATCATTAATCTCTGTAACTGCTAAATCATCTTCTAAAAATAGCTGCAACCATGCGGTGTCCCTATTATCTTTATAATCATTTTTATTCTATTTTATTTTTTCAAAGAGAAAATAATTCCAACAATACGAATGAAATAATATTCAACATATGAAATTTAAAAAGAAAAACTAATTTCAACTTAACAACAGAATAAAAAGGAGTAAAAAACTGAATAATAGTGACTCACTAATTTCTTTTTCTCCCCCCTCTTCTTTTTCTTTTTTTTTTATTGTGTATGGTAAAAACTCCAAGATAGATCTGGCAAATTTTTAAACACATCAACCTCTTGGTACTGAGTATAAAAAAGTGAGATATGTCTCTTAATTTGCCAAGAACTAGCCTGGGACAATAATCAGTTAAAAATAAAATAAAAGAATAATATTAACTTACCTGTATAACTAATGCAATCAATTTAGTTTATCGTCAGAGTTAATATTATTATTATTTTACATAGAATAGTGATTTTTTTTTCCTCTTAGGGAAGTGCAAGCTGATTTTCTCTTTCCATTTAGTGGAACACAGTCTTTCTATCTTCATCCTATTTGACTATATAACAGATTTAAGCTAAGTTTAGTAAACTTCAGTGTTCCACTGGCAAATCAATTGTTGACCTCTCTATTGCACAAAAGGTTTAGATATTATTGATTCTGATAGTCTTTAAAAATTCTATTTTGTAATTATTTCTTATAAGTGGAATGAAGTTAGAATACTAGAGAACAACATTGTAAAAGGTGATTGAAAGAATCTACATTGATATATTTCTTACATAGAACTGTGAACACGTGAGCTCTTAAATTTAAAAAGTATAGGCATTAGGTTTTAGACTCCAAATGTGCTGGACTGTAACATCATAGTGAGTTTGAATTTTAGTAATGCTTTTACATGCACTTTCAGACTATACTATTCTTGAGAAAGATATGAACTCCCTTATCCTTTTAGTACCACTACTGTTCTTCAAGGATGGATTTGGCATGAATAATCCATGAATGCCATTAGATAACCATGATATTCTATTGAATAAAAAAACTGAATCAAAATTATACCACTTATAAAATCATGGTTTAGTGGGTACTAACTGTAATTACCTAAAAACTAGTCTGAACTTGATCTCCAAGTTTAAATCCTTTCTAGATATCTTTCTTAATCTCTGGATCAGGTGATGAAATTTATTTGCTCTGGTTCAGTGGTGGAGTGATAGAATATATCTTCTAGTATGAAGATGGAGAAAATGATGATCTATATTTGGATTGGTAGCCAAGAAGGCCAGAGGATATATCAGAACAACAGTTTGAATAAATCAGTATGTCCTCACCTTGTCACTGACTCTATTTTTACAGCTGGTAGATTTCTGTCCCATCTTAAACTCTGTTAACCTCTTTCTTTTGTATGATCAGTGTAAATCAGCACCATTGGGATTGTCCAAATTTTGCCAGGTTTGTTTATAAAGCAGAGATTTTTTAAAAGTCAGACTTTGATTTGAATTCAGTTTTCTTTCTAGATAAGAAGGTTGCCTTAACAAAGCTTGAGATCTTAACCTGCCTTTATTCATATATAGCTGGGGAAGAAGAAATTAATTTATACCTTTTCCAAAAGAATTAGCTTGAAGGGAATTATAAACTGTCAGATAATGGTAATTCCTCTTCTCAGACATTCAATGATTTAGAAGTATCTTTAATTTTAATTTTTATTTTTTTCAATTTGATTTTTAAACTTAATTTTACTGTTTTGAATTTCAGGGACAAATTGATTGAAAGCAACAAATGTGAAAATATAAAACTTGGAGAAACTGTAAGTAATGAAGAATACAACCACAAATATAAGAGGGTATGATTTATGTGCATGTACATTTTATGCTACAATATGAGTCATATACTAATACTGTCTTGATGAATATCAGTACTTAGCAATTGAAATGATTGCATCATAAACTAGTCTCATTCAAGCTTTCATTCTTTTCTGTTGTCAGCTCTGATTTTTTTCCTAGCATTTCACCTAGAAATATTGCAAATGAATGAGAGATGAATTAAATGTGAAATTGTTCCAGTCTATACTTCCCAACAAGTTAATAATGATATTGTGTTTGGTTGATGAATTTTGTGAAATGGTGCTGAGAAAACTCACGCTGTCCATCTTTAACTGTTGAACAATGTGTCCATGCACTTGTTCATACAGAAAATCTTTTGGAATTGGGTTGTCTGCAACTATTGCGTTTAGAACTACAAAGAAGTTAAAACGATTTGAATATAATTTGTCAAAAAGATGGCAGTAATACTTTTCTAAAAATCATGTGTGTATGTGTGTGTGTAACAGCATATGTAACATGAGTGATTGTTGAATAGAGAATCAATACCATCATGTGATACAGAGCACTTGTCTTTTAAAAAAAAATTTTTTTTTTCAACTCTTTTCAAAAAATAGCAGTTTGCTTTGATCTTTGCTCCATTCATTAGGACATACCCCTTGACTTTTCTCCTTTTATTGAAATGAGTTGAAGAATGAATCCCCAGTCACCAGGCTATTATCTGAAGGTAGAAGCAATCCAGTTGTCAAGATTAATTCTGCTTACTACTAAGCCTCCCTTACTACAATGTGTACATCCACAAGTTACAAATTTACTAGATGTGAGATTTAATTATATAGGAAAAATTTGAAATAGTAAAACTCCTTTGTTGTAATCATAGTTTTTTTTCTCAGTTAAATATCATCTGACTTAAATTATGTGCAGTTTGAATTTGGAATAATTAAGTAACCTTTAGTGAAATTTGAATTTGCATCTTTTTTCCTGAGAGCTCTTCTCCAGAAACCATTTAGGGCTCAATTCTACAATCATATTGCCAAGTCTCCACTTGAATATTTTTTTCATTTCTATATTGTTTGTTTACTATCTAGTAGTAGTAGTAGTAGTAGTAGTCTTAAGTTATTTGAGTTTTAAGATGACATTTTCCTTATTACTTATCATTCTGATTTAATGCTACTTTAATAGTTATAACAAAGCGCCACAACAAAAAATGTGGATTAACCGAAAATTAATAATGAAAACTCTCTGAACCCATGTAAATTCCATTGGTGTTGACAATAAAGATATTGCATTTATATATCTGCAATTACTGACAAAGTAGAATATTATGTACATTTTAAATATAAAATTTACTCCTAAAAATTAACTAGGCTAGAAAGTAGGAAAGAACTGAGGAGGAAGATTGAAAGACCCAAGATTGCTGAGGCTGTTTGTTGGCTGCACTTTTGTGGGGCTTGGTTAAACAGTGGTTATTAAGTTTAATTCTGTTTCCAAAATGATATTCTAATTTTACAATAAAATATACTAACTTCTTCCTGCCACAGCTCTTCAAAACCATGGCTTGAATAATATAGTTTTCATTCTAATTCCAGGTGAACTTTACTGCTGTTATTACTGGTCCTGCGTGTTCTAAAGACAGTTCTGCAAACAGCAAACGTATAACCATTTCTCCAGTGGGTCTTAATGAAAAACTTATTATCCAATTAAATTTGATATGTGAATGTCCCTGTGAAAATCCTTCAAATGTGGTAAGATTAAACATTTTAAAGAATGTTCAGATTAATATTGTCTTAAGAATAGCTAAATTACTCATTGCAATTGATTGTTTTTAAGAAATTTATTTCCAAAATATATAAGCAAGTATTTGAATTTTAATTGTTGCTAACCTTGTAAAAAATTTTTTTCATTAACAGAAAAAGAAAAAGCTCTCATAGCTTGAGGGTCTCACAATACTTGTTGCTCAGGCTGTAAAGCCTTAATTTTTTTCTAAATTCAGCCATTTTAGAGTTTCTTTCTATGTTTATGGAATGACTAATATTGCCAATGATGATAGTCTTTTGATAACTTTAATGATGTGCCCTGAAATAAGTTCCATGTTTAGTTGGATCTGTAATCTGCGCACTTGTGGGTGCAAAGAAAAGAGCCAAATTTATATTTGAAGTTTTGGTTGTATGTTTCAGATTGAAAGTGATTGTTAGATTTTGTTTTCTATTGCAGGAGCTAAATAGTTCCTCTTGTAATGGTAATGGAGCATTGATTTGTGGTATGTGTTCTTGTGATCCTGGATTCAGTGGTAAAACTTGTGAGTGTAACACACAGGATGCAATATCTAAACTTAGTGAAAACTGCCGACCGTAAGTAACAATAAACTTTTTTCAATATTTTCTTTAAACTCAGGTGTTTTTTCTCCTTTTTCTTTATGGTCTTTTCTATTTTTTGTCTTCTACTGTTAACTTCATTGTTCTGTTTTGCTTAGAATTTGATTTGTGCACTATGTCTTGTCATGTCACTTTTGATTGACATTTAATTTTAATGAGAACTAGATTTATAATAGGGGTGTTATATCTGTTTTATTCTATTTGATTTTTAAATTTGTCTTAATCTTGTAAGGAAGTTGGCATGAATTCTATGGATTAAATTGCAAGGCATGAACTCTATTAGTGGTTTGCTAGGATGTTAAAAGTTATAAGAACACTTGATATCCTAATTTATGTTGATAAAATTTTAGTCTTTTTGTATTTTTTATTCAAAAGACAGTGGAAGGTAGGGGGAGAAAGATTTTTTTGTACTAAGCTTCCTGACTGCCTACTTAAAAAATCAGCCTTAGAAATCCTGGCTTGAATACTGACCTCTGTTAATATTCCCAGTAATCTTACATACGGGTTATATAACCTCAGCAAAGAACAATATCCAAAATGAATTTATTGATGGTCTACAACTCAAAAAAGATTTGTGTAATTTTCTGTAAAAGCATCAAAATTGAAGCATGATAAAGCATTCCAAAGAATTCTAATGTTTCAAAGGAATATATATATATATATATATATACATACACACTTTGGTCTTAACTTAAGTATTTTCAAAATAATTTTAAACAGATAAGAACTTCATTATATCAAACAGATCTATTTGATTCACAGATGGGACCCTAACAGCTACAACCATTCTAGATCTGGGAGTAATGGCTATACACTTCCCAATGCTCCAGGACTGGAGCCTCACTACCACATGTAGCTTAGTGTCATACCCAAAACACCCTTTTTTGGTCGGTTGGGGGAATCTTTACCTCATCTGCAGAAGATGCAGTTGATATATTTCTAGCCCTACCAACAAGGCAGCAAATTAAAAGAATTTGTTAAAATTTGCATAAAAGTATGACATGAGATTTGAAGAAAGTTGAAGTGTTCATCATCTACAAGTCAATTTCTGTTTGACATTTAATCCAATAATATTAGTTGTTTTCATCAAAATGCAACTCTGATTTTTGTGAACATGAGACTTCAGTTTATTTGAAATATTGATTGGAGAGAGAATGCAAAGTCAAACAAGGGTTGATTTTGAAAAAAACATTTTTTGTTCAAACAAGGAACTCATTTTACTTAACTACTTTTGACTGCTCAGAAGATCAACCTGAGTGAAATCTAATTCTTCATGTTCTTACTGACTTTTTATACTTAGCTGGTTTCCTCTCCCCTTCTCTCCTTCATTTTTATCTTTTATAATACCACTACCTTTTCATGATTAAATGTATATATTCATACATATATATGTTAATCATGTCACCTGATTACATAATCAACACTCATTTGATCATGCATAACTTTGACCCAAGAAAAAAATAACTTGTGAAATACTTTTTCAACTTCAGACGGCACACAAAAAACTAAAGAAGTAATTCCCTCCACAGAAGATGATTTTATACATAAATGGAAATCTATGTATAAAATCATCTTCTGGAATTAATTGATTTACTTGAAAATTCCTTCTGTTGTTAATGTTTATTTTACAGTAACAATGAAAGTGCAGAATGCAGTAACCGAGGTGTCTGTGAATGTGGCAAATGTGTTTGCAATCGAATGCCATCCAATTTGAAACGAACATACAGTGGAAATTACTGTGAATGTGATGATTACTCTTGCCCAAACTTCAAGAAAATGTTATGTGGAGGTAAATCAAGCAACTTTTTTCCCAAGTTTATCTTAGAAGCTGTAAAACTGAATATAAAATCTAAAAGCAGAGAAAGTTTATCTTAAATGACTTGTCAGCAGTCCATGGATCAAACTGCCTTACCCAGAACAAAGGGTCATCCAGTGGATCATACTCACACTACAAACAGTTAAGATATTCCAAATATATAAAAACCTCATACACATAAAATGAATTTAAGGATTGAGATGAATGCAAAGAGATATCTACAGATCTAAAGATATATGAATGCAATAACTTTGTAAAATGTATTTTTGGTTGTTTCTTAGCCTTGAATGAAAGTACCATTGTATTATAATTTAAAGCATCATGTTCTTTCTAACGTTCTGGTGTTCAACAGATGTAGAGTATAGTGTTCAGTTTACACATTTATTTATGGGTGGGGTGTATTTGGAGAATGCTTTAAGGATTTCATATTCTAAATGCCTAGTTACATGTATTTGGAAGATGTGGAATCTTACAAGAAAGCCAAGACCAATTCTATTGCTTAGTGAAGTCAAATTCCTCATTAATCATTATGACTTGAATATTAGATTCTTAGTTAAAAAATCAGTAGCCATTGTGTAAAAACATCATAAGTATAGGAATTTTTTCTTTTTTTAATCACCAATGAACAATAAAACATCTAAAATTTCACCTTAGAATTGAAATAAGTACAAAATGTGTTATTATAATAACAAAATTTTATAAGATTTATAAAAAAATTAAATTGATTACATTGTTTATCATTTTCAATAATTTTTATGGATAATTGAAACTTTTTGGTTATTAAATTAATCCAGAAGTGAGCATATTTGTTTTTCTTTCGATCGTACAAGTAAGGAAACTTTAATGTTTTTTCTTTTTTGGTGAAGTTATTAACTTTATTTTTATTTTAATAGGTCCTACATATGGTATTTGTAAATGTGGAAAGTGTATTTGCCAACCAGAATACACAGGTACAAATTGTAACTGTCCAACTAGTAATGCAACTTGTTTAACTAAAAATAACGTAAGTCTTTATTTAACATGTATTTACTCTGGAAATGTGAACAATTGGGGCACTTCTCAAGAAATACATTTTGTATCAAAGATAATATTTTGGTTCTAGATATGTTCTGTTTCCTTGTTAATTCTAAGGATAACTTTGAGGTTTTCTGAGTGTATTATAGAATTTTGATTTGTTAGTATGGCTCTTTGTAAAATTCATCAACTGAATGCACAATATTATAGAAAATATTTTAAAGTAATTCTGAAGTTGTTAACCTCTTATGTACTAAATTTGAGTCTACTTTCTATCACATATTGGTGAAAAAATTGTGGTAAAGAGGTCTGTTGTCTTGCATTATTTAATGATTTAAAGTTACAAAGTCTTGTAACTGTAAAATAAACTCTGTTTTTGTATCTATATATTATTAAAATTTTCATGTTTGTATGTAACCATAACCTTGCAAAATGGTAAACTGTTAAGAGATTTTTATTAGAGCAATACACTTAAAATAAGCTTAGAGAGTAAAGCAATTTCTAGTTAAATTTACAACTTAATGCTAATTTGCTGGTTCTGCATTCGTGCTGATGTCATTTCTTTAATCATCCAAGTTATTGATATAACTAAGAAGTGTGAATGTAATAGACGCGACATACCTGGATGTTAGTGAAGTGTACCAGCAAGGAGGCAAGAGTTATGTCCCTTAGATCGGATTGTCCAAGTCTCGGATGGAGGAGATACGAGAACTGAGAGAACGCTGACAGGGCAGAACGCTGAGGCAGGAAAAGAGGAACGGGTCGAGTGAAGACAAAAAAAAAAGGACTCTTAAAATTTAAAACTACAAGCTATTTCGGCAATTATGGCCTTCGACCCCAAATTGATTCCCCTCTTTGACGGGACCGATTCCAGGCAATCGGTGGTTGAATGGGTGGAGAAGGCAGAGTTAGTGTGCCGGTTGAGCAAGGTAAAGAATATTGAGTGCGTGGTTCTGATGCGCTTCTCGAGTGGCACATACGCAGTTTATCAGCAGTTGAGTGAGGAAAAGAGGGCTGACTTTGCTTGTATAAAAGATGTTTTATACACAGAATTTGCCTTCAATCCCGTGATGGCATATAAGCAGTTTGCGGCGCGCCGTTTGCGTCCGGGAGAAATGGTTGACATTTTTTTGGCGGAGCTACGCAAGCTTGCGACTCAGTTCGGAGGTATAACGGAGCGAGAATTGGTCTGTGCATTTATTGCTGGGTTACCGGAGCATGCGGAAAAACTTCTTCAGGCCACTACCCGGGTAGATGACTTGCCGATATCGGAAATATTGGCCCGTGCCAGGTACAAGATTGGCAGCTACAGCAGCTCAACTACCAGGATGTCAGGAAAAGGAGACCACAGCTCTAAGGAGATGCTACGTATGTCAAGGACCCAACCATATGGCTTCAGATTGTCCTAGGCGGCACGAAAGTTCCAGGCCCTCAAAATCTCTCATTTGTTATCGGTGCAAGCGACAGGGTCACATTGCATGAAATTGTCCAGGAAACGAACAAGGGGATGAGTCTTCAGCGCCAGTCTCTTCCCCAAACCTCATCTGAATGGTGCGCTGCCTGCAGTCACTGTGCAGATTGACGGTATAAGGCGCACAGCCCTGGTAGATACAGGCTGCATGCAAACCCTAGTACGCAAGCCATGCCGTCAGACATAGAAGAAAAAGCAAGTCCCCTTGCTAGTTTGTCAATGTGTTGTGGAGAAAGTGTGGTCCAAATTGGTATCGGCGATGGACCTTCAGTCGCTGTACGAGCTCTGGTTGTAGATGGGGATCTGCTTGGATATGATCTGCTACTGAATGCGATCAGACAACTAGGTGGAATGGTTGTGTCTGACACCGGCGAAGTGAGATTTCCTCAGCATGAAAGTGTGCTGCTATCACCCTTCATGAACCTGACTTTCGTGCCAAATATGATGAGGCTAAGCGTGTATGGACCACATCTTGGAAATGGTCTGGCGACCAGCCACCTGTATCTCTGAAAAACAGGCTTTCAGAATATCCTACCTCTAAGCGACTCTGAGGTGAATACGAGCAGGAGTTGCAGGCTTGGATTCAAAACGGTTGGCTGATTCCGTAGCCGGAGAGCGAACTTGGACCTCCTAAAGGCCTGATACCATTAATGGCCATATTACAGGAAAACAAGCAGAAGGTCCGGCCAGTTATGGATTATTGCAAGCTGAACGAGCACGTGAATGCTTATACGGCGAATGCAGATGTGTGTGCTCAAACCATGAGGGAATGGCGACTGCAGGGGCCAAAAGCTGCCATAGTGGACCTGCGCCGGGCATATCTGCAAATTCACATTGACAAGTCGCTGTGGCCATTCCAAACGGTGAAAATTAAAGGGCAGAGGTATTGCCTTACCCGTTTGGGGTTCGGGCTAAACGTAGCTCCACAGATTATGCAGTCCATTGTAAAAGCTGTGATCGGGCAGGATGAAACCGTCAATAGCGCTACTTCTTCATACGTCGATGACATATTTGTTAATAAGAGTGTGTGTTCGGCAGCTCAAGTGAAGACGCACCTTGAACTGTTTGGGCTGAGTTGCAAGGATCCAGAACAACTGAGTAGTGGCGCTCGAGTGTTGGGCGTATACATCTGGGAGGAGCACGGTAAACTTGGATGGCGACATGACGGTGAGCGTCCGATGGTCCCTGACATACTTACGCGTCGTGCCGTCTTTTCTGTGTGTGGGCGGCTGACTGGGCATTTTCCAGTGTGCGGCTGGCTTCGTGTTGCAGCCGCGTTCACGAAACGGAGAGCAAACGCTGTGACAACAGGATGGGACGATGAAACACAAGACCCCATGTTGCGTCGGATGCTTGAAGAAATTGTGTTGAGATCGCCACAAACTGATCCAGCGCATGGTGACTGGTTGTGTAAATAAGAAGACAGCTTGCGTGGGTTGACAAGTGGAAGCAGATCATGTAAATCACAGGCTAGAAGAACAAGTAGGCATTATGAAATTATGTATACACAGGTACCCACAGTCAGAGGGTCAGTCATAGTCACAGTCAGCCATTTGGAGCCACAACCAAGTTAGGGCAGAAGTTGCCCTGGGTGACACAGGGGAGGGGGCATCAGCCCCTAGCGGAATCCAGTTGAGAATCTCTTGTCAAGGAAACAAAGACATAAGGCCCTGAATGTGAAATCACAACATGGGTCAAGAAAGAGTCAATATAATAAGATTTTACTTTAGAATTTTTCAGATTTAGGTGAAATATATATGTATTTTTTCTGTCTGATAATTGCTGTGTAAAGATGGCATGAAACCAGTGGTTGCAGATAAGAATCCTTGCTATTAAATATATATAAAAACTAATATATATTTATTTATTATCATATATGATAGCTCTCACAGATATTGAGCACTCTTCAAATTATACCACATTCAGTCTACCATTAACCCACCAAGTGAGATTATGACAACTGTAAACTGTTGTAATATATACATGTTTTTTGGGGGTTTTTTAAGTTTAATTTTAGTGTTTAAAATAATTTGCTAAAATCTTCATATGCTGTTGCTGCAAACTAATTGCTTTTAATTAATGATATGAAAATAAATGAGTTCCTAAGAAAAAAAAACAAAAAAGATAGTTTTAACACCCTTTTGTAGATATTTGTAATTTTGTGAGATTTACTAGTTATTTGATACTATCTTTATTTTTATTTCTTTATTTACCTTTTTTTGGTGTTTTACTTTCTAAGTGTGCAAATTTATTTTTCTTTCTAGAAAATCTGTAATGGCTATGGAGTCTGTGAATGTGGGTTATGCAAATGCAATGCTTCTTCTGGTTACAAAGGCAGAACTTGTGAAGATTGTCCTGTAAGTTGAAACCATTATTCCAGAATTCTCTTTTAGTGCTATTTTGTCTATTTTTACAATGACTTAAATAGATTAAAATTTTATCTTTCAAAATTTTTAATGTTTTTCTATCACAGACCTGTCCAAATAAATGTTCAACTGACAAGGTATGTGTGACGTGTATAAAAATGAATGAGGGTGAAGAGAAAAATTCTTCAGCGTGTCACCAAGAATGCAAGCACAAAATAGTTGAAATTGTTGATCAATTTGAAAAACCATCAGAAGGTAATAATTCTTTCTGTCTCTTGTAAGTGGAAATATGTCCTGAAAAATAAAAGTAAAAATACTAATTTTAATGCTTGGATCCAAAATTTATTTCCATCTGTAATAAACAATACAGAAATTAATTTAACATAAAATTCAATTTTAATTTTAAGATATTCCTTTCTTATGCTTGTGATTGGAAACTTTAATGAAATATTATATACATATAATATTCAAAGAACATCTTTTTTTTTTCTTTTTTTTTCTTTTTATTCTTTTTTTTTTTTTTTTTCTTTCTAGGCAAACAAAAAATTTGCTTGTTTGAATTTGGTGATTGTCTAATACATCACCAATTGATCAAACGAAATGGTGTGGAAATTGTTCAAATTCGGAAAACTCAAGGTAAGGCTAAACCGAAACAGTTTTTTTTTCTTGAGTAGAATTTAACCCTTAGCTTCCCCCACTACTACAGTTCATTCTGAGACTAGAAATAAAGAATGTGTTTCACTCACAAAATTATGTATAGTTTAATATTATGTATTTTCCAAATAAGATATTTACCTTGAGCTACCAAAACTGTGTTATCACCCTGGTTGGCGACTGATGAGGACTGAGTATCACACGTGCTTTCACACATTGTATGATGAAAAAAATAAGAAAATAAATAAATAAATAAATAAAATTTAAAAAATATAGTTTAATATTATGTATTTTCCAAATAAGATATTTACCTTTTTGATCAATTATTGATAGTAATTCTGGTTTAAGTTTTTGAAATTTTAGGTAAAGTGTTGTAACTATTTTGTTTTATTTAGGCTAATTTTCTGCTAATTTATTCCAACATTCCTCTTTGATATACTTTATAGTTTTCCTTGAATGTTAGAATAAGTTTTGACATTTCCAAACACAACAGATATCCAAGGAAGGCCAGAGAGTATATTGTTTTTTGTTTTTTTTTAAATGTCTCAATGAAAGAATATACTAATAATGAAATCCAACTTATAATTAAATTATAACCCCTTTAGCACTTCTACTTTTAGAAAAAGCATGAATCCAACTTTACCTCTGCTCTATCCTGATTGTTAGATGATTTGATTATAAACATATCACTGGCAGCATTACAAGGAATGGGACAAATGAAGAATTTTTCTCATTAAATTCCATTAGTTATAGCAAAAAATGTACTTGTTGATAAGGAAAGTTACTGTAAAAATAGAAATTGCCAAGACTAAATGAAACAATTTAATACTAAAATACTTGATTGAATAAAACTGATTTTAGTTGAAAGTCTAAAGTTAATGATTATTAAAATAAAAATTATTTAAAATAGCATATGTCTTATACTTTCACTAATCTTGCTTAATCTTTATCTAGTGTCACTTCTTTGTCTTTGAGTAATGTAAAATGAGCCCAGAGCTATTTTTAATAAGAAGCTTGGCTTGTGTCACACCTTTCCGGATCTAAGCTGGGGGTCTTGTAATTGAGTGCTTTTTCTTGTTTTCAGAATCTGATTGCACAAAGGAGATTAACATTCCAATGCTGATTATAGGGATTATTGGAGGAATTTTTTTTATTGGCATAGTAATACTGGTTATTTGGAAACTCTTGGTCAGGTACTATGATAAACGAGAGATGGCTCGTTTCAACGAAGACAAAGAAAAAGCAAAATGGACTCAGGTAAGTCTTTAGAAAATTATTTCCATTCTAGGACTATAATCTTCAAAATCTTTATTGATTTCTTTGCTTCAAATTATTTATCTATACTACCTCTATATTTGATTTTTTTTTTTTTTTTTTTTTTTTTTTTTTTCCTGCAACAACAAAAAAATTGTTTTAAATTGGAACACTTAACATATTTAGTTGGTTTATTGCAACCATTTGATTTTGTACTAAATTTTATAAAACAGAACCAATTTTAATAAAATGTACACGTCACCTAGACTGACTGAAAACTAGCTAAAAATGTCAAATGATTAGTTCTATTATTGCTTGGTGATAGGGAAATGTTGCATGTGGTTAGAATTGAGACTGCTCAGTTATATAGACTTTTAAGTTGTGGCTCAAGAAAAATGTATAATGGGTTGTGTTAAGGGAGAGTTCTCTCCCCAAACAAATGATTAACTCTTCACAGGAAAAAGCTAGTTTCAGACAAAAGGACTACACCAATCCTACTGTATTCTGGTTGGTAAAAAAATAAAAAAGAATATTGTCTTAAAAATATATTAAACTGTTTTTTGTTATATTTTGTTTTTCCTAAATATTTGGGTTATAACAAATTTTTGGCAATGAAACAGATTTAAAAAACTCAGACATGCTGAAAGAAATATTGAATTAACAACAGTTGAGTATGATGATTCAACAGTTCAACTGGAAATTTTACAAGAAGGAAAAAATTTGAATACAAATTCTGTGGATAACATAGCAAACACAATAATGGAATTCAATGACGACACTGAAAGCAGAAAAACTTTTGCTTGGTAAAAAAGATTTTCCGAAACGAACTTTCACAGAAAGACAAATATTGGAAATTCCATCTACTAATTTGAAAACTGGCTCTCCAGGAACACAACTGTTACACAAACTACATCCTACCAAAGCAACCCACAGATTTCCCATTTTCCAAAACAGAACTGCTAAAAGAAATCTTTGAAAAAGAAACAGTCACTGTTTTATATTTGGTTTAATTGTCTTAAAAATGGCAAAGACGATTGTGATCTTCACTGGTATTGTGAATCAGGAATGTGAAAAATTTAAACTAAATTCCCTCATGGAGCATTTTAAATGTTTGATTTTTATTACAGGAATGATGTCTGAATCACAGTGATATTTGGACCAAACCTCTTTCCAAATTGAAACATGATAAAGACATTACAATTCAAGCTCTAATAACTGAATGCAACAATCTTTTAATCATTAAGAGAGACACCATGTTAGTGCAAAAACCAAACACCCTATTGTTAACTGGAAATGTCCCAGTGAAAAAAAAAAAAGTTTCCAAGTTGTTGGTTTTGTGGCAACTGACATTACACATATTTTTTCCCAATTAAGAAACTTAAGTGCAATGTTTGCTGCCAGATTCAACATAAAGAAAATTTTTGCAACTCAGATTTTAAAAAAATGCTGAAAGTTCAATTCACGGATTGCCCAGTCAGCTGGGGCTGTAGAATACGCTGACTGCACCTCTGCAAAAAAAAACCCCGTAATGCTTAAGGAGCGGATCCTGGTGGCTGAGCAGTCCTTGATCTGGCAACCAAAGAGGTCATGTGACTTGCAACACTCCACTTTGGCCCTTACTGGGCTAGACGGGTGGTCGGAGAGGCCCGATCTGATCAATCGGCTGGTCATGTCAGCCCTCTTTCAGTTTTTTTGCAAAGATCTGAATTAGAGGGTGATGGCTGTAGGGTCAATCATGCTGAGGAAAGACCTATACTCCTTTTTGTCCCTGGGTGAGTAATTATCTTAGGAATGAAAACCCAGGGACAAAACTAAATTGTCTACCACCATCATGAGTATATTGACTATGTAGCCCTGATGTGACTAGGCGAATGGGTTTCCCCCTAGGCACATCCCCATGTGGGACTCCATGGTGGGTGGGGAGCATAGTCAATGAAACTCAGACCTTCTTTATGGATTATGAAAAAACAACCCAAGCAAAAACCAAAAAAATGAAAAGACCCCTCACAGAATCAGAAAGTGAAAATGAAATGGATGAAGACTTCTATCAATTCATTGTACTTGAATCAATAGAAGAAACCCCAATCACCAAACTATCTCCATTCCTAATTCAAAAAACAATAGAAACACATTATAAACCAATCAATATCAAAAAAGCTATGAACAACACCATTATTATACAAACAACAAATCAAAAACAATCAGAAAAAATTCTAAAATGGAAACAGTTTGGAAAATTAAACATAAAAACATACTCTCACCCAACCCTAAACATCTCGAAAGGAGTTATAAAATCCCCAGACCTCGCATCATGTTCCCTTGAAGAAATAAGACTTCATCTTAAACCATAAGGCGTAACACATGTGAGGAGAATCTCCATATGCAAAGAAACAAGAACCATAGACACAAACACCTACATACTAACATTCAATAAACCCATAATTCCAACCAGCATTAGAATAGGTTACATAAATACAAAAATAGAAACCTATATACCAAACCCTCTAAGATGTCAAAAGTGCCAAAAATATGGACATCCTAAAGATAAGTGCACTAGACCATCAATATGTGCAAAATGTGGAAACTCAAATCACACAGAATTAGAATGCAAAAATCCCTTCAACTGCATCAACTGCACAGGAGAACACCCTGCATATTCACGGGAATGTGAAATGTGGAAAAAAGAAAAAAGAATTACATAAATAAAATACACAAGAAACATCTCCTTCCCCGAGGCCAGAAAAATTACTATTACAAACACAAGAAAAACCTAGTTATGCATGTGTAACTAAAAAAGGAAACGAGGAAAAGGAAGATACAAAACCAAAACAGGAAGAACTGAACAAACTGATTAATGAATTAAAAAATCTAATAGAAATACTAAAAATGATCACAAAAGAGACAATCAAGGAACACATTTCAACAGTTCTAGATGAGTATGTGACACACAACCAAAATCAGGAAAAAAAACCCTAAGCTAAGAAAAGGAAAAATCCAAACTAAACAAAAACCCTAAATGAACCAATCCCATTATCCAACAGATTCAGCCCAATGGACATAGAAGATTCTAATGAAGCAACCACTCACATCAAAGCAGACAGCATAAATCTCCAAAAGAGACTTCATAAAAAAATAAATATCAAAGACAACCCAACAGAAAATGAAACAACAAATCCTACCCAAAAAAATGTTACACAAGCTACAAAAAGTAGACATAGATCAACTTCAAGATCAAAGGAAAAAGGAAAAAATCAAAAACCAACTCCAAATCCCCCTATAGAAACTAAAAACAAACTTAAAATTGAAATGGACTCAATGCCCACATTCAAAAAGCCAGGGGAACTTAAACAAAAAGCACAGGCCCCCATTGGCCTGGCTGGAAGAGTAAATACGAACACAGAAGTCTTCAGTGAAAGATCAGGAGGCACATTTAAACTACCCCCAGCCAAATTTGATACAGTCCCTTCATCATCAAAAGCCAAGTCACTGATGGGAATAGATGAACAATCCAATGCTCAGGGAACATCAAAATCCCTACAAAGATCATATAGTATAGAAAGCATGGGCAGCAACACAGACTGCATAGTTGCCAGCCTCGATCTGGAAAGTATTACAAATAACTAAGACATGAAACCATTTAACTGTGTGCAAACAAATGAACTCAATCCTTTTTTAGATGTCACTTACAAACAATCCGCTTAAAAAGTAAAAACAAAATTACTGACGAACTAATCTCTCACATATCCTGTATATTTATTTGAATGTGTGCAAGCGACTGACTGACATTGAATTGCTGCTGGTGCTTAGCAGTATCCAAGACTGTTTGACTGTACAAACAGATCAGGTGAATAGAATGCTTTGTATAGGATGAGATACTTGAAATCATTTGGCTGTGAAGAAAAATAAGCTTGAGCTTGTTGAAAATATTATTAGCAGAATGTTTACAAATCATATATTCACTTACAAGTCGTGTGTATAACTAATTAACTATGTGCAGGTGGATCGTTGATGTTGGGTGTGAATTGTTAATGTTGTATAGCAGCAATACTTGGAGCCATTAGTTTTGTGTCCAGGCAGGTGGGCTCTGGCTCATTTGGAATATTATCTACTAAGTATTCGTTTGTAAATCATTGGTTTAATATGCGCATAAATGAAGCTTGGCATTGCATGGCCTGCAGGGGTTTTTATGCCATAAAATCAACCAAACCAAACTTGAGAACATTTTGAGGCTTTCAAAAAACCTCACCCTTTCACTGAAATCTGACAAAATCAACCTTTTCACCAATATCTGGCCAAATAGAATCAAGACCTATCGAAAAAAACAAACAAAAAAACCCATGCCCTAAAACCCGCGTAGAAGACAAAACCAACCTAACCTTTCTTGGTATTAAATGACCCACAGATGTTGATATGCCGTTAAACAAAACTCAAACCAATTCATGGGAAATTTGTAAAAAAAACAAAACAGAAAGACAAAGCAAACAAATTCTGTGTTCTCAATGTGAACTATAAAAGCAGCAGGAAATATTGTTGTTTTAGTGAACAACATACCAGTTCATTTTCCATTTATCATGTTAATGTCTCGGTCATCTTGGAAATTACTTGAAAAGCCATGTCTGTCTGTGACAGATCACATAGTGAGAAATGCCTCTGAAGACCAAATTCATCTAACCAGTGTAATGTCATATTTCCAGCTGTTTTTGGGGTGTGCTATTTTGCAGAAAATTTCAAATGAATTTATTTGGTCTTGACTGGATTGAACAGCTTAATCTTTTTGAAGCTCCTCTCAAGTCTGTGTTCAACACAGTCTTACATCTGTTTTGGACATTGAAAAATATTTTATGGGTGAACTTAAAAATAAGTTTGGTAACAAAGAGAGTCTTGGTTGCTGTACTAAAAGTAGGGTAATCTTGAAATTAAAAGAGGACTTTAAACCAATTTTTAGATCAAAACGATCAGTGCCTTATGCTGCACTTGATATGGTTGAAAAGGAACTTCAACGTCTTCAACAAAAAGGTGTTTTAGAACTGTAATATTAAGTATGGATTAGTGGAACGTTGAGTATAACGAGGAAGGCACGAGATAGGTTCTTGTAATTTTATTAGACGATGAATAAATGATACAGGTTTAATGCAAGGGAGGCAACTCTTATACTTTAAAGAGCTCTACCTAAAAATTACTCTCAATGGGCTTCTCCTATTAAAAAAAGCATATGGAAAAGTCCAAATATGTGCTGACTACTCAACTGATTTAGTTAATTCTTTGGATGCACATCAATATTCACTGCCAGTTCTAGAGGATCTTTTCATTAAATTAAATGGCAGAATTTTCTTTGCAAAAATTGATCTTTCTGGTGCTTTTCTACTATTGGAAGTTGAAGAGGAGTCTAAGGAGCATTTATTTTCTGTCTTTAGCTGAATCCAACAATACAAATTCTATGTTAAAGCTGAAAAGAAATGTAAAAACATTACATTCCCTCCTTGGCTTAGTTAACCACTACAATGGTTTTTGCCTAAAATTCAAATTCATGCACCTCAACAATCCTTTGAAAAAAGATATAATATGGGACTGGTCTGATGCATGTCTGTCAGCAAAGGTGAAGTCCTTACTTTCTTCAAATCTTTTGCTGGCACATTACGACCCACCCATGGATATTGTCGTAGTCTCAGATGCTTCTAAATATGGTGTTGAAGCTGTCATTTCTCATTTTTTCCTGATGGCAGCCAAAAGCTTATATATATATATATATATATATATATATATATATCACTGACACAACTGTAACCAAATTGAAAAGGAAACCTTAGCAATAGTCTTTGCGATTAAAAAATTCCATAAAATGCTGTATGGGTGCCATTTTACTCAGATCACAGACTACAAGCCTCTTCTAAGTATTTTTGGATCCAAAAAAGGCATTCCTGTGTACACCGCTGTCTGCCTACAAAGATGGGCTACTAAACTATTGAACTATAGCTTAACTATAAAGTGTAACAACTGATTCAATTGGTCATGCTGATACACTATCTAGGCTCATGACAATACAAAATATAGAGGACTCTGTCATTGCAACAGTATCTCTGGAGCCAGAAATAACTTCAGTATTTACATCCACTGTAAGATTATTACCAGTCACTTCAACAATGATATGTAAAGCCACAGCTTCCTATCCAGTGCTACGAAAAATGATGTGTTTCCATCAATCAAAATGGCCAAAAGCATGCACAAACAAAAGAATTCAACCTTTCTTCCAGCGTTGAACTTCCTTGTCAGAATTTGATGAATGTCTTCTTTTTGCTGAGTGCATGATTGTCCCACCCTCATTACAGGACAGAGGGATCAAGCAATTCTATAATGGTCATCAAGGTATTAGTTGTATGAAAGCCCTAGTACGGACCTATGTTTATTGGCCTAACATGGATAAGCAGTTGAAGGAATTGGCACACAAATGTTCCAACTGTCAACTGGCAGCAAAATCTCTCAGGAAAACTACACTGAGTTCCTGGCCCATCTCTGAATCACCCTGGTCATGCCTTCACATTTGGCTGGACCTATCAAAAGACAGTGTTATTTTTTACTCGTGGATGCTTACAGCAAATGACCAGAGATTTTTCAAATGAAACAGATTTCCAGTTACTTTGGAATCCCACAGATATTTCTGATAATGGCACTGCATTCACTTTAGCTACATTTCTGATTTCTGTGCACTTAATGGCATCCAACACATTAGAACACCACCTTTTCATCCACAATCAAACGGACAGGTGGAGTGTTTTGTAGATACTTTTAAGTGGGCATTCATAAAAAAAACAAATGGGAGGGAACCACTAGAGAAATATTAGAAATATTTCTCTGTAGTTACCAAGCAACACAAAATCCAAACGCACCTAATGATAACTCTCTAGCAGAAGTAGAGATGAATCATAAAATTTGTTTGTGTATAGATTTATTGTTTGTTATTAAATAGTTCTTCTGATTTTTTTTTTAAATCAGAATTTGTTTTATTTTCAATTTTTAGTTTTTAGTGGTTGTATTTTTTTTTTTTTAATTTAATATATCTCATTATTTATTTATATAATTATATTAGAATTAAAAAAACACAATAATTGCAATAATAATAAAAATTATCTTTTAATAGAAAAATAACATCAACTGTGAAAGCTAAGAATATATAAATGATAAAATTTATTCCCAGTTATGTAATAATCTTAACCATTAAAGTTAATAACCTTGTATCTAAATTTTTTTTTTTTTTTTTTTAATAGAAATCTTTTTATGTTGAAAATTATTTTCCTTATACTACTACACTTTGTACAACCAAATTTTTTGTAGTAGTAAATTCAATATTCTATAAAAAGAAGTGTTTGTTTATTTTAACAATTTTTGTGTGTAAAATTTACACTCCCCATAACATATCTTGTGATTTTTTTTTTTGTTTTTTTAGCAATCAAATCCGATTTATGAACCGGCAAGTACTACATTTAAGAATCCAACACATGGTTTAGAGACGTAACAGCAAAGAAACTAAAATTCTCTAAGCAAAACACACCCTCCCACTCATTCTGTGCAATTCATTCCCCCCTCCCTTGCCACCCCCCTTTTAATTTCTAATATTATGGAATATTGAAATTTTTTAAACATCAGAACCTTTTTTGATAAAAGTATAATGTTTTATTTTTATATTTTTGGGAAAATATAAATAAAATAACAATCAGTGAAGAACCATCAAGAAATTATGACCAACAAAATAAAAGAATGAACAAGAAAGTGTAAAAGTTTAAGTTGTGTGACCAAAATGAGTTTTGCTCAAACAGATTCACTGGCCTATGTTTATTTGTTTAGCTCTTTTCTTTTCTTTTTTTTTATTTTTTTTTTATTTTTTTACTGTATATATTGTGATTTAGTTAATGTTAATTTTTTTTCTATTTGCATGTAGTTGACAAATGCAAAGCAAATATAGTTTGAGTCTCTGTACTATATATATATATATATGTGTGTGTCAGTGAAAATGTGTGTGTTATATATGCTTTTTGTTTTTTTGTTTAAGCCATTGATGCTATAATGAAACCTATTGTTCTCTCGGAAATATTCTTAGGTGTGAAACTGGATAGATTTTATTTTCAGAATTCTAACAGCTAAGATTTGGATTAGTTCATGTATATAAATGTGACAACATAACTTTTGTGTTAGCTGTTCTAATCTTGCAGCAAATTTCATTTTGGGGAAATAAAATTTTAGGAAATTTGATTAAAAAGCTTTTTTGTTAAGGTAAGCATTTGTTCTGTATTTTCCTGAGATAATGATGTTTATAAAGAATGTCATTAGACTATCTTTATTAAAAGAGAAAAGAGCTTCAATCTTCTCAAATAAAGATTTATTCTATCTTTATTGTTTCTTATCAAACAAAATATTAACCTTCATACCTCAAAGATCATTGTGGATTTTACTCATATGTACAGGTGGCAAACTAATTAAAATTTCCTAAATGAAGTGTAAAGAATGCATAAGACTTTGTGTGCATATGGCTTTTTTAGTAAAATAGAATCAATTAAAATTGTTTTTGGTAACTTTCTTTTTTTATAATTATAAATATGATTTTAAAATTTTCTTTGTTCATGCACTTGGTCTACACTTGTACCACATATTTTTCTATCACACACACATACATACACACACACACTATTTAATCTGTTGTATCTTTTGGTAGATATTTTGTTATCTCAAAACCAACTTCCTGGAATATTCAAATAATTAATGCAAATTTCAGAAACCTGACATTAATGTGCTTATGAATGTTTTAACAAAATGAAAACTTAATTTTATTTGTGTCAGTTGTACAAAGTTTTAGCAGTCTTTTGGAAAGAAAAAACCTAAAATAAAATTTTGATCTTGATTAGAAAATCCCAAATTTGGTATTTTTTTTAAAAAATTCACATCACAATTTTGAATTGCAAAATCTAAGAAGGGGGGAGAAAAAAAGTACAATTTTGATAGGAAAATAAATTAGCTGTGATTTATAGGATGCGGGGTAAATTTTTTTGTTTAATGTTGTCTTTCATGCTGGGAAATTGAGTAAATTCCATCATAAGAGAATTTGTCAGGTTTTTTTTTTTTTTTTTTTTTTGTTCATCCATCCCAGGAATTTTGATAGGTTTTTAATTGTTTGTTTTTTATTGCAAAACTGTCTGCTCCTATGTTTTTGTATTTGTTAGTAAAATAAATGATTTTCTTAATTCTAAGAATCCAGTGACTTTTTGTTTGTTTTGTTTACATAGAAAATTAAATCTTGTTACTCGTTTTGTTTATTTATTTCTCAATTTTTATCTCTCAAAATTTTCTGGAGTTTTTTTTTTAATCTATTTTGGTCCTATCAATTCTTGTGAATTGTATGCTACCCTCTACAACATTTCATTCTTATCAATGTGCTGACTCTATACTAAAAGTGGATGTCTTTGGTATCTGATAGTGAGATTCCAGTTCTGGAGGTCTGGAGAGTAAAAGATCTACTTTCTTATGTTAAATATTGACCAGAAAGATCCTTTTGACATGATATGCATGTGTTTCCTCAGTGGAAGTGCCATATAAGTTGCAGTGGATGCCATGCTAGATGTGAGGCGTGTCTACGTGCAATATGTAAATAGGAAGTGTGTCCACAAGGATTGCGTGGGTGTCCAGAAAATTACATAAACCAATGGAGATTTTGACCCCAAAGAGATGAGCAGGGAATGAAGAAGACTGACATAAAAGCTGTTAGATGTTGTGACTTTCTGGGCAATGGCCTTGCACCTGACTACCCAGGGTTGAGAGCTGTATGAGACTCACAAAAGTCAAGAAATGAGTAGAAACCAAGAAGATTTGGTGCCTTGAGATGACCCTACACCAGACTCACGAAAGCAGAGAAGTGAGGAGAAACTAAGATAAATTCAATGCCTTGATGTGGCCCTGTACCAGTCTTGCAAAAGCAGAACAAAGTGGTTCACTGAAGATTCGTATATCACCCTGCGTGTACATCTCAGCTGTCTTCAACCCACTCTTACTCTAGTCATTCATACATTTTGGGTAATAAAAGGAAAAGTAAAGAAACAGATTATATTTTTATACATAAGCATTAATGTCTTTCTTTGCTATATAACAATTACTCCCAACTCCATTGACCTGGAGTCGTAGTACCTGTTAGGGTCCTATCTATGGGTCAAATAGATCTATTCAAAAATAATAGAATAGGACTGTGTGCAAAAAAAACCCTCCTTGGGAACAACTATACGAAAATGTAAATATGAATATAATTCTAGGCAAAAAATAACCCTAGATACATTAACATGCTATTAAAATTAATCTGCAACATTTGAATTTTTGTTTATCCATTAGGGTTTTCTATTTAAAAAAAAACAAAAAAAAACTTGATGAAAAAGAAATGCCAACCCCAAATTTTAACTTGATTATACTATGTTAAATCTAATCTGATTTACTTTTTGTCCTCTAAAGCACTTTCAAATGTGTTAGACCTTCTGTAAATGGAAAGGAAAAATGAAAGCTATAAAAAAGTTTAAGTAAACATCATCATCAGACTTATTAATTATACTGAAAAGAATAATGAAATTTAAATATTCTTTTTTGGTTTATTTCACTATCAAAATTCATTTGTGTTTTATGTATAAAAACTTTCCAAATATTGAATAAGTTAAAAAAATGCATTGTAATAATAGTTGGCTCAAAGCTGGCATCAGGTAAGTAATTAAAGAAAAAAAAGAATCATATTTTCAGTTAGGTGGATGAGGGTTGGTGTGAATGACCTTTTATTTCCTGCATCAATTCATTTATTAAATGTTTGTTTTACGAAGTTTATTTATATATGCTAAACTGAATTGTTTGAATTAGAACTGTTTGACTAAACTGAATAGCTTAAAATAGAAATGCTTTTGACAATTAAACTGTGTACTTAGGCTAAACTGAATTGTTTAATATATAACTGTTTTGACATTTAACTGTGTGTAAAAAAAAAACCTATACTTAGATTAAACTGAATTGGCTGAATTAGAACTGCTTGACTAAACTGAATAGCTTAGAATAGAAATATTTTTGACAATTAAACTGTGTACTTATGCTAAACTGAACTGCTTAAAATAGATTTGTTTTGACATTGAAACTGCGTAGTTAAGCTGAACTGAATTGTTTGAAATAGAACTGTTTGACCAAACTGAATAGCTTGAAATAGAAATGTTTTGACAATTAAACTGTGTACTCATATTGAATTGTTTGGAATAGAACTGAAGATTCGCATAAAAATGGATTTGGCATTAAATAGCTTACAAAGGTTGATATGCTATAAAACCCAACCAACCAAAATTTTGTTTTTAATATCAGGACAATGCAAAAGTTGATATTTTTATATATCTAAGAATATAATTCTAAAGATTTTTTCATGTATAGATTAAATATATTTGTAAATATTAGTGAGATATATATATATTTCATTTGAAAAAATTTGTTTAAGGTGTTACATTGTTAAATTGTAAAATAATTATACCTAACCATAAAATTTGTGTGTTAAAATCTGCTACAAAAATGAAGACTCAATGTTTTGAGTAATTAGTGAATTGGACTTTTGCCATTCATTCAAAAGATTTTTTATGATTTGGAAATTTCTTACTTTGGTGGTTCAACTTTAAGAGGGCACATCACAAATTTCAAACTAGTGTAATTTTGTAAAACTCATTTTTTTTTGTTAATGACATTATGATTTAATGCTCATGATAAATGTAAATTTTGTAATGTGTAAAAGCTGTTGCATTAAATAAAAATTTGTCTGATATCTTTTAATATTTCATGAGAAATAACTTGAAAAATGAATTTTCAGCTAAATTACTGATTAATTTTTGCTACTTCCTGAGAGAATTGTTAAGGAAAAAAGTTTTCTTCTGTTCAGCATCTCTCTTTAATAATTTCCTTTGTCTTTTTATAAATGGGTTACTTGGAATTGACGAGATTTTACTTCTGGCACATACACAGGCCCAAAGAATTGAGAATTCTTAACAGGCTCATTACTGCTTTATTAGGTGATCACAGGGAACTGGTGCTTGACTGTAAAGTCATGTTAATTGATGATTTAGGGAAATATGCTGAAAAGCTGACTAAAAAATATTGTCATTGGCAGTGTAGCAAACATCTTGAAAAATGTTTAAATCACTACTTTTCACTTATGACTAAATTAGAAAGAAAAAAATTATCTTTTATCTGAAACCAACAACAACTTAGTAGTTGTTGGTTTCAGATAAATGAAATGTGGTTGATGTGCCATCTCAGATGTGTATATACTGTATTGTATATTGTATATGAATGTGTGTGCAAAATCTCAATGACGCTGCCCTCATGAGTAAGGGAAATAATTAGAATGCTCAGGTTGTTGTTTCCCTTAGACTCATAATTATCTTCTGGTTTCGAGTGAACAATTACGGTAATCAGAAATGAACTAACTAAACATCCCAAACAAAAACTGCACTAAAAATTTTTGTGACTTCTAATATAAGACAAAAGTCGATTATATAATACAGAAAATAAGTAAAAAATAAATTTTCTTGAAGCCGGAGTCAAACAAATAAAATTTTATGATTAATAATTATCTCCCTTCGAACAAATTAGAACCGGTTGATAGCATTTGTTAGAAGTCATCACCAAAATCTCAAGAAATAAAAATTAATGTTCATTGAAAATTTTTAGAAATTAGTTGATGGCACATCATTTGAATTGACATATCTACCGAGGATCAGAGCCTAACTCAACAGCCCTTGGCTTGGGATGTAAATGTCATATCTGTTTCTCCTCTACTGAATATACTACACCTTTTCACTGAAGTAGAATATTCAATTTTTTGCAAATAACTGTTATATTTCTTATTCAAATTTATATTAATTTGATAGATGAAAATAATCTAGTAATATTGCATTAGCAAACCAGGTTTTTTTGGAAATGCAAATTTGTTTAAATTTGAAGGTTATCATATCGAGTAACAGAAAGACAAAAAATCTTTTTTCTTCTTCCTATTTTATTTTAAATCAAGAAAAATTATCAATGAACACACTTTTGAAGAACTAATACACCAAATACTTTGTTGTAGCACCTTTTGCTTTTATTTCTTTCATTTGTTCGAGTATTGAACCTATTAAATCACAAGTCTGCAGTGGTATGGATGCCAACACTTCAGTAATTACTTTCTTCAAGATTTGATAGATAATATTTTCTTAATTTCCTCTTCAGGATTCCCCCATAGATTTTCAATTGGATTTGCATCTGGACTATTTGTATGTCAATCAAAAACAGGTATCCTCTTCTTCCTGAACCATTCTATTGTAGATTTCACTGTGTGGTGGAGCAATGTCTAACTGGAAGGTGAATTCATTGTCCACAATGTATGAGATAAGGATATAGGATATCCTGATAGTAACATTAATCAATCTTTTCAAGAAGCAGATTTTTTTGGTGGTAGACATGCTACTCCAAACCATTACAGATTGAAAATGACCTGGTTCCATTGAATCTGGTTCCATCTAGGCAATATTGAATGCTTTTGTTTCTGTTTAAATGTTAATAGTGGCTTTGAAATCAGTATCCTGCAGTTATACCTGGGCTGGAGTCTTTAGAGTGTTGTGGATCAAGAAATAGTTACAGTAGCATCACTCTTGCTATTTATGATACTGGGTGATAATATGTTTAACACTAAATATCTTGACACTGAGAATCCTCATGAAATGACCTCAAATGTATGTCATTGAATAAATTTAAATTACCAGAGAAGAAATGCCTGATTATTTACATATATCAAAGTAATATACTGTTAAGAGTCAACAGTCCAATTTTAAACAGATTCAAGCAAGATATAAGATTCACCAAAACAGAATTTTCCATTTCACACTCTGTGTGTGTGTGTGTGTGTGTGTGTGTGTAATTATATAATCACCATTATGTTCGTGTCAATAACCAAAACTACATTCCCTTAGTTATTTATACCACATTTGCCATGATTTTATTCAGATCTCAATTATTAAAATTGTTTTATATTATTAATCTTGGCCTTATCTACATCCTAAGAATGTGAAATTGTATTTACATAGACAACCAAATAGAAGTTTACAGTGTGAACAGGAAGGCTAATCTTAAAAATTTGATAGATTTCTAATTGTTTGGTTTTATTTTAATAAACATGAGCAAAAATCTTGTGAATAAATCTTAAAAGAAATCTGTTAATGAAAAGAATTAACTACTTTGTTTAATTTAGTTAAATTCAGTAATGAAAGTGATGGGAAGAGCTAGCATCTATGCTGTTCTATTCTTTGATTACACTCCCTCTGTTTCAAATAAGTTTAACATCATTTAAAAATAATTTTTTAATGATAAAAACATTAAAAGCAATTAATGTAAAGTAAAAATAATCTTTTTGTGTTATTTAGTTTCATTAGTCTTTCTATTTGAATTTATTTTATTACATTAAAACTTAAATACTTGCATCCAAAAGTATATTTAATGTTTTATAAAAGTGGAGGGGGGCAGTAATTACTATAGAATGATCCACCCACAAATTTTTCCATGTGCATCAATTTTAAAAGAGTGATCATAATCAAAATTCTGAAACCAAAGCTGGGGAGGGGGCATAACCCATAAAAGCTAATAGGTCATTAAGCAAACATTTTTCTGAGTAATAAGAAATCCCATTATTTTAAAAGCAGACATGTTAGTCTTAAATAAGACTTGAGTGTGTGTCCCACGATGTAATTTGCCATTATTCTCCAATAAATTGCATTGTGTTTTTGTGTCAATGTGTTTTATATATAAAAACGGATATCAGATTAATATGAAGAATAATAAAATTACAAACTTCTACATTAAAATTTATACAGTCATAATAACCATGATAAAAATATAAGGAGAGGATACATATACACACCCACGTGTGTGTGGATAAATGTATGCATGTGTTTATGCATCCATGCTGATGTTAAAACATCATACATAATATGAAATAACTAATACAAGATCAATAAGTACCTAACAAATATCATTCATGATGTTGGATATCTAATTTGCATTAACAATTTTAAAAAGCAGGTTTTAATGAAAAGGTGCAGGGTTTTAGGGCTTTATCATTTCCTTAAAAAAAAAAAAATGTTGTCTATACTGATTCACAAGAGCAAGTAAATAGACACAAAATGTGAAATTGAATTTTGTGACTGTGATACTGCAGTGGCATGTAATCAATTGGAAGACTAAGTGGAAAAAAAGGTAAGTTGTACTTTTAAGAGAATCCAAATTGCTTAAATATTAATTGGATAGACAAGAAAACTCTGGAAACCCAAAAGAGATCAATTGGTTCAGGCAAAAAAGTCTGGAGCATTTCTGAGATTATCAGAAAGGAGATAGCTTGTTTGCATTATGATGCAGGGTGGAGAGTCTGTTAAGGAAATATTGAGTTAGTAATCTTTGGCAATTCCCCTTCACCTGTGCATTTTTGAAAATCAGATCCATCCAACAAAGACAATTGTGCTTTCCAAGAGATGGAAGCCAAATTGAATATAGAAAGAGTGGGAGGAACAAAGGAGCCCTATGACCCAGCTGATACCAGGTATGGGTGAGAGATGCAAATTAAAGTAGGCTGGAGAGGGTGGATCCAGCCCTTTGACCACCAAAAAAAAGGGGGGGATAACAAATCCCATATTTGGAAAAACTGTCTTAAAGAAAATTGGGATAATGAGAAATTGACATAAAAGATGAGCAAATAACTGAGCCACCATATCCCAGCCAACCCCCATGCTGGTTGGACACTAGTGTTTGACATCTCAGACAGTCTGGAGAAAGTTGACTACTCTCTCGGCTCACCTAAGTCGGTCTACAATCCCTCCTGAATTGAGATCTTTTCCAGATTTTGACTTATGCAACACAGATGTAAACAGTCTTGTAATATTTCAGTGGCACTTGACTAGCACTTAATGTGAAGGGTTAAAACCCCTGTATAAAACAACTTGTGTTGAGCTTGTTTGTTTGTTTTCATGGTTGAAAACCTTCCTGGGTTTCATTAGAATCTCCAGTGGGGAAGATCACGGTATGCACTGCTGATGAGACCTAATAAGGTCAAAACAGCTGTCCAGGGTTTCTGCATGTCGTGCACAAGTTTTTGCCGGATTTTTTGGCCATAGTTATTCAATTTACAATATCAAACACTTCAATTTTAGAAAACCATGAAGATTAGACAGTACATGTAGAAAGCCTTGCTCCCAAATAAATTAAACCATCCCCAAACCCCCACATTTTAATCCTTCATTTCCATATTGAAACTGATTTTGAAAAAGTCATTTTTTACAGACTGATCTTTTTGCAGAGAGGGTGGGGTGGAAATTATTTATAAAAATGCGCTGTCAAATGTTGAAGTTCATTCTCATTCGAAGGATTTTTTTTTTTAAATGTATCTATTCTTTTGTCTCTTATATAAACATTCCAAAATTTAACAATGTAGTTGAACCCCTTTGAATTTGTGTGAGCCCAGGTACAAAAGTAGGAAGGAAAAAAATTTTAGTGGAAGGCACAGACATGATTGTTTAAAATATTCCATTTAAAGAAACATTACTATGCAATCCCTCCAAACCTGAAATATCAGTGTTCTAAGATTTAAATCTTTTATTTTAAAAGACATGCATAGAAAAAAATAATTACTATAACACATCAATAGAGTGAAACATTCCAAGTCTTTATTGATTTTTTTTTTTTTTTTTTTTTTTTTCCTTTGTACATTCTTTTCCTTTGATTTTTTTTATATTTCGGTCTTATGAGTTAATTTAAAATAAAAAAAAAAAATAAAAAAAAAAAAAATTCCTGAATGTACAACAAAATCAGTTGCCAGACCCTAGTTGCTAATAATTCTTGAATACATTGTATTCAAACCTTTAGCAATTGAACAAGTTCCTTTTTTTTTTTGTACAATGCCCCCACAAAAAAAAAACAAAAAAAATTAAAAAAAAACATGCATCCTATAGTTACCATGGTGACAGGTTGTGTGTTGGAAAAGGGAGATTGTATGTATACAAGCAGGTCTTTTCTTTCTTACCTACTCAACCCCCAACATGCAGCCCTAAAATAACCAGTTTTATTTAAATTTAAAACCATTTATTTTAGGAATGGAGTACACGTACAAAATTATTTCTATTTGCTTTGAATATAGAATAAAATATCAATGTTTACATTGTCAATTGAAAGTTTGCAAATATTTATACAGCTAAAATATTGCAGATGGTGCAAATATCTATGAACTGTGGTGAGTATGTATGGCACCGGGGGTGGGAGGGCGACGTATAGAAAATGAAAGACTTGTCCTAAATTTATGACTTGCACCACCATATTTATACTAATATGAAAAACTAAACCTGGATTACTGTTCATTTTTGTGTTAGTCTAAAGAGATCAGAATGTTAAAATATAAATATTTTAAAATCAAATCAAAAAGTAATGAAATCATTGCAATTAATTTCTAAAATAAAAAAAGTTGATAATAAAAGACATGGTTTAAAAAAAAAAAAAAAAAAATTATGGAGATTAACATTAACAATGTTGTGTTTTTATAGAGAAACTCCTTGAAGTTTATTACAGCAACATAAATTGAAAGACAAAGTTTCTAATTGATACAAATCTGCCAGCATTAGATTGGTCACAAAAAATTTCACCAATATGTCTCACTTTCTTTTTCCTCTCCTGAATTAGTTACCATAAAAATCAGATCTAAAAACTTTTGGCTTTTTCTTATGGGGATATATCAATAAACTTTTTATTTAGATAATCTGTAACAATCTATCAGAACATTAGTGTTGATGAAAATCGTTCACATATGTTTGGAAAGAATTTGATTGCTACCAAAGGATGTATACATCCATTGAGCATTTGGAAGATGCTGTAATAAACTTTCAAAAGCTTCCCCATAAATTGTGAGTATCAATATCTTAAGTAATTTTAAGCCTAAGAAATTGTTTGAAATCATTCTGTATAACAGTTATATTATCATAGCTGATATTGTGAATTTCATAATTAGAAAATGTCAAGCATACAAAAATCAAAGAAGGCTTGGAATCTAAGCACCCCCACCCACCTAAAAAAAAAAAAAAAAAAAAAAAAAAATCCTTCCGCAAAATCCTGGTCAAATACTACAATTAGTGCATTAGATTTCTATGCAAATGTAACAACTATTACAGAACAGATGTAATATTGAATTTTAAAATTAATTCAACTAATTTTGTTTTAACAAAAATAATCACTTAAAATTTTCGCTAATAACTTAATTGGAGCCTAATAGATATTTGTAATTGCAATGGCAGAAACAGCACGTCGTCGTGAATTTAAAGAATTAAGCAATTTTCATATATCAAAAAGTTGGATCTTCATCATGGTTTTATGGTAAAGAAAAAATACTAATAACATTAAATAAATATTATTTATAATGATATTTGTAAAAACTAAGAGGTGACTTCACATTGAACTTATTGGCCATTAAAAGCAGCTTTTAAGCAAGAGAAAAAAAATCATTTAATAATGGATATGTCAATAAAAATAAAGTTGAATAGTTTGTAGCCAATCTAGTTTAAAATCTAAGACTAAAATATTGAAAGAAACTTTTTCTTTAAGATTAAAACAAAAAATTGATCAAGCAGACATTAACTTTTTAAAAACATTCTATAATATAAAATCTTTTCATGGTTCTTAGTTAACTCGTTATAAAAATTTGATGATTCTTAAATTTGTACCATCATTCTTCATCTAAGTTATAAAATTCCTTTAGTTTTTTTAAAAATTCAAGTGGCGGGGGTGGGGGGATATGACCATTGTTACATTTGCATAGTAAACTTTCTACACTAAATGTAACGAGTATTTCAAAGGGAAATTCTATTGAGCATGAAAAGAAAACTTAAAACTTGTACTTTGTATAGGGTAACTTGAATCACAAAATCATTCATTTATAGAATTATACAGTTGCTTCCTGGTTTTACATTTGAATTTCAACCTTACAAAACTATAATTCATGTAATAAAGACCAATTTTTTCACTCTTCTAAAAATAAGATCTTCAAAATTTAACCTATACACAAGTATATGGTAGGTGAACTTAAACAATGCAAATACAATTTAATAACTTTGGTAAGGTTTAAATAAATTCTTACATTTAGATACAAAAGAAAATAGTAAAATAAATTGAATTTAAAAAGAAAAAGTTTTTTAAAAATTCTTCCCATTATCACAATATTTTTTTGTATAGACATGTATGGTATGAGGCCATTTGTTTAAAAAATAAAATTCTAAGCAGAAACTGAATTTTGATAAGTAAATTAAAAACAAAAAAAACAAAAACAAGTTTGTTAGTTTTGAGCAATTATCAAAAAATTTAGTGAGCAAGACCTAGTCCATATAATAACACTAGCTGAAAATCAAATTCCTATCACTGCAAAGTCACACATAAAAAAAAGCAAAAAAAAAAAAAAAAAAAGCCCTAAGTGAAGTGGATAAGCAGATTCAAAACTGATATTCTATCTCTTTTTTCTCTTCTTGAAATGAAGAGAAATTCTTCTCGATTTAAGAAGAGAAAAAAAAAAAAAAAAAAAAAAAAAAAAAAGTAGTGAATGCTGCAGCCAGGATTTAAATTTCTGACCTGGAGATAAGCAGACAAGTGACCATATCCACAAATCCAGTGTTCTGATAACTTCAACAGCATCACATTTTGAAGTACTAAGTTTGCTCCTCCAAGGCAGAAGAGCCAGGAAATAACACTTTGATCCTAGCCAGAATGTACAGATACTACTGTGATCCGAGATGGAATGAAGTGCCAATCTTTTTGATCTGTAATTTTTTGGTGTCTATTTTATCAACTTGTAGTGGAGATCAGGTTTTATTTTATTTCTTATTCTCTACAATAGTCAAATTAATGATCCAAAACAAATAGTAGCTCTATTTTCTCGTGTTCCTTTCATTGTATGTAACAGTTTTAGGTGATTATCATCATTTTTAATTAGAGTTGTGTTGATTATAAATTCGGAGAGTAACCTTATGCAATTTTTTTTTGTTTTAATTTCAACTGTCTTGCTCTAAGTCACATAAAAATTTATATATTTGGGGTGTGCAGAAGTTTCTAGCATGCGCATATATATATATATATATATATATATAAATAAATCTGTTTCACAGACTAATGACACAAAACAGTGCTCTGTGTCCCAAAGTCAGATATGAATTAAAATCCAATTAAGAACATTTACCTTTAAAACTGTTCACCATTAGTCAAACTTTCATATATATAAAAGTATGACAATATTCAAAATCAAGTTGTCTGAATATTATAGTGCCTTCCTACATGGAACTGACTAATGGTGAACAGTTTTAAAAGGAAAACGTTTTACATAATTTCGATTGATACATATAACTATTTTTGATTTTTATTAAGTATTCTCCCTTCACCCAAAAAACAAAGGCGACTGTTAAATTTTTCATGCATATAATTCTTCCCATCCAAAGTATCTTTTGAACACTTGAACCACACTTTGGAATTAACACTTTGCATGCAGAAAATATTTGCTATTTCACACACAGCAAATTTTTTTTTCTAAACATTTGATTAATAAATCTCATTCTTACTAATAATATCCCACAAATTTAAGTTCAGCCATAGCACACTCAAACTGGATGAAAAAAGGTTTGTTACTTATAATATTTCCAGGTGACAAAGGAGAAAAAAAAATCATTTCACAACAGTTTATAAATGAAATAGAAGCATAAAACACTTGTGCATTTTGCCTGCTTGAATAATCTTTAAAAATTCTCACACAAAATTTGACTGCATGGGGAAAACATTTGTTTAAAGTAATTACATTTCTCCATTAAAAGCAAAGTTATAGCCTTTTATCATTAGTATCTGATATGATCTCCTTCAGCCTGAAATACTGGGCTTACAATGCAGTGTAAAATGGCACTCATCAGCCTGAGTTATCAGGCTGATGAGTTCAAATTTTTGTTGGTCAGAGCCAGATAATGCACTGTCAATGGCTTGCAAGATGTATGTTAAGGCAGGTGCTTTTTAACTTTTGGTAAATAGGCAATGTGTACATAACAGGTATTTTTACAATCTGTGAAAAGATCCAAATTATTTTGGGAGTGAACACTTCCCATTCTTTTTGATTGTTATTTGGCAGACAACTGTATTGGAAAATTGGCTTTTATTCCTCAACAAAACCATTATATTCTTAAATAAATGATAAATTAAAATCAGTAACATACATTTTTCTATTTCACTTGAAGAACCTATGCAATAAAATAATGGAAAGACCTTTCAGATAAACAAGTTTATTCATTATATTTCATATATAAGTTCTTAGTCTAGTTCCTGGAGACCTGCTTCTCAAGGATAGTGTTAGGCTCATACCTGCAGCAATATACTAATGGGACTAAGTAATTTTTTTTCATATCTACAGGCACCAATAAGTTCTGAATGACAAAGACATTGAGCCTGAAATACTGGGATTACAATGTATCATAAAATAACACTTGACATCCCTGAGAGAATGACAAAAATATCTTAATAGATTCTTACAAGTCAATGAATTTTTTTCTCCATGAACATCTTATTTCAGAGTGAATTTCCGATTAAGAAAAAAGGCTCAGCTGTAAGGATTCACACCCTAATATTCTAGAGCTATTCAAAATTATCAATTGTAATAAACATACATGTACTTGTATATTTTTTTTGTCGGTAACACTTCAGGAAGAAAACTATTAATGCTAATTATAGAGTAGTCTCCCTTATTTAGGGTGATTCCACAATCACATTATTCAAAATAAACACTATAAAAACTGAAAAATACTAGACTAAAATAAAATTTAAGATTTGAATAACATTTAAGAGAAACATTTATAAACATTATAGATTGCAATGTAGTTTTCTACATTAGATGAATATTATTCAACTTATCCATTTATTTCATTAGAAACAAAAGAAATTTAAAGAAAATTTTTAAAATATATATCTAAAAGAAGACAAAAAAAAAAACCGACGTTTACTTCAGTTTTATCCAATACTAAATATGAGTAAAAAGAATATGGAGAACTTGATCCTTAAAGAAAAAAAAATGCCAATTGCAATTTTGGATCTTTTTGTCAAAACACCTCATGAGAAAATATGTAACTGCAATTAAAAGACAAAGCACACAAATCTCCCCAGACACACACAAAAACACCCGATAAATTGCTATATCTAAAAAAATAAAAAATTATATAACTAAATGAGAAGAATTTGTTTGCCTTTCTTTTCTAAATAGTTTCATGTTGAATGATCAAATTAAATGAACATTTATTGGACCCAGGAAAAGGTTTTTCATGAAGAAAAAAATCAGTTGAAAATCATATGGATTTAAGATTTAACTAATTCAAAAGAAAAAAAAAATTGTCTCATTAACATAATTATTTATATTTAATTAAGCATTACTAATTAGGTTTATAGATATTTCTTCAAGTTGGAGATGTGAAATGATTACATAGCATTATTGATTAGTAAGAACTAATAATCTGGACTTCAATTTAAAAGTTTTAAGTGTCATTCATTAAATTTATATTGATAAGGAAGAGTTTGCAGATTTGTTTTTTATGGATAGTCAAATAGACCAATCAAATTTGGTATGAGAAGATTTTTAAAAATCCCTTATGAGAAAGTCAGAAGACTTTCTCATAAGGGATTTTTAAATTGTTTTATTCTTATTGCAATCAGCAGTGATTCCAGTCTTGATCTCTTACTTGACATAGATAGCTACTCTTGTTGATATATTTAGATCTCAAAAACTTTGATTTGTATTATTTGGTCAATTCTTATATAAAGACAAGATTTCAACAACTGTATACACAAGTATACTGCTATTCTAACATGAATTTTAATCAAGACAAAATTTTTCTGACTGTCACACTATTTTATAGATTGGTATGAAGGATGCTTTGTCATTTTGGGGTTTATAATAATGTTTTTTAATAAGGGAATAAAAACATCAATCTAAGTAAATGCTTTACCTCTGAATATATTTATGTCTAAGTTGTGAGTCAACAAAAAAGAATAGAAAAATCCTGACATTGAATATAAAAAAAATTTGCAAAATTAAAAACGAGAGGAATTTCTGCTTCATTTTTAGATTTTAAGTCTTCCACAGTGTTGAACTTTTTGAAGTTGGTATGGAGTATAACAGAAGATGAATATAATAAAAGACATTTGAAATATCCACAATGCAAAAAATAAGTCAGTTGATTTTTATAGGTTAGCAGATCATAATCTCCTTAGTTGGAAATAATATTGACTTTCATAATAAATTCATCAAATCTGGATTACTTTGTTTTTCTACTTTTCTTCAAATAAAAGAAAGTAAATATAAAATAGAAAAGTCTGGTAATTATAAATTCTTTATGAATTCCTGTAGAGAGGTGGGAGGAAGAATCTCAAACTCACTCACAGGAGGGATAATTGAAAAAAAACTTTCAAAGAGAAAGCATATTTAACCTTTTTTTTTTCCTTGAAGAGGAATACATCTGAATTTAGCTGTTGTCAAAACTAAAACTGATTTGAATCATCAACAGTAAAGGACAAGTCTCAAAGGGGAAAAAATTTGAGGATAAATCAGGAGTTTGTAGGTGAAATGAATAAGTTTTAGTAGAGAATGAAAGACTGCATATAAATCAAATAATTGCTTCAATTAAAACTTTATTAGTCCCCACCATCCAAATGTGTTTAAATATCATTTTTCTTAGACTCCTGTCTACATTCATATCGCAATGATCTGATTTTTGTATATTACTGTAACACAGCAAAAATAGCACGTTGAAGCTTGTTAGTGCAATACCATGAAAATGCTCTAACTTAGAGAATAAAACAATTTCTGATTCTCTTAGCAACTTTATGGTGTGGCAATCACACCCATCCTAATTATAATCTAAAAGAAATAACTATTAAAGACTTCATATAGAATACTTTCCCTTATTAAAAATAAATAAGGGGAAGTATTCTAAAAATAAGCTATAAATTCTATAAACTGAGTGAAGTATTGTTTCATGGCCAAAGTATTATTACCAAAACCCAAAGGCAGGACCTTATGATACTACCAGACTTTGGTTTTCCATCACAATGTGGAAATGTCGGATAAAAGTAAAATCTTATCTTACATCTAAACTGTTTAGGAATCAAAAAAAATGTTAACTCAATGAACTACAACATTCAACATAATCTAATTTGAAATAATGAGGTCTTTATTTTTCTAAACTAGGAACTCATGCTAACAAAGGAATCCTGGATACTATTATTTTCCCAACACTGGTTCAATCTATAAACTCAGTTTGAGATTTAGACTGTTGTTAATACAGACATTTCACATGTGAAAGTCATGGGTAATGTCAGGAACAGTTGGTGAGCTGAATTTAAATTTTGAAGAGGTTATTTTGGTTTACTATGCTAATGTCTTTGAAATAGGCATAAATTCATTTTTCCATCCACAACCATAGGTAAAAATAGTAGGAAAGATTAAGCACTCTTGCTACGGTCATTGCCAACTAAATTCAAATAGTGGACAAAGCAATTAGAAACAATTCCACTATCTCTTCAAAGAAGTAATTGACTGATAAATCTGAAGAGTTATCCTAAAAGTGACAATTTAACAGATTTCTTTGTTTGCTTTTACAATAAACAAGATAAGAAAACTTTGAAGTTCTGAGATGAAGCATTTTTATTATTCCATGACTAGTATTGGAAAAAATGTATTGGACACACCCAAGGACACTGGATATATGATACATACCTGAGAAAGTCTAGGGACCATATGATAAAAACAATGAAGATGAGGATACCAGTCTACATAACTAAAAGAAGTCTGATTTAACTTCTCTTTCTATTAGGAACATGCTGTTCTCAGAAATAGTCTTACCAGATATAGTTGCTTATTCAGAGAGAAAAAAAAATCAATCACTAAATGAAATATCTATACCTGAGCTTTAAATTAAAAAAAAAAAAAAAAAAAAAAAAAAAAAAAAAAAAGAAATTGAACATAGAACACATTCAAAATTTGCTCTCATGCAAACATTTTTCTTGAAAGTTATCCCATTAAAAGAAAGGTTGTTGATCAATTTATTAAGCCTTTTATAATTAGTATTTGATGTGATCTCCTTGAGATCAAAATATTGGGCTTACAGTATATAGTAAAATAGTGGTCAGTCAAATACAAGTTCAAAATGTAAATTTAGGTTTTCCAATGCAATACAGAGATATTGTTTAGGTGACAAATCCCCAGTACCAAACCGAGTGAACCTAAAAGTACCTTAACGAGTCTACCTTCTTAGCCACAGTTTGAGTTTGTCTTAAGCCACATTGTTGTGTAAAATATCACATTTAATTGTCATATATATTAGATAGATAGATAGATAGATTCATTTTCAATAAAGTCCAAATCAGAATCTTGCTGAAGCTTATCTTTAAGAAAATAAAATAAAATAAAATAAATGAATAAATAGAATAAAAAGTTCAATACTTCTTGACATGGCATGTTTGTGTTGCCACAATTGGAATGTGGATTTTCAGATATATTAGAAAATTTGGGAATATTTCTGCACATGTAAACAGATAGTAAATAACAGTTTGGTGGACAAAACTTATGTATCAGTTATAGTTGAAAATAAGGATCATTAGTTGTTTCTAGTGGTCAATGGATACTGTGGGTATTTTTATTTAATTATAGTCAGGTTTGATAACAGCCATACACAGCAGAAAAATATATGTAGACCATATTGAATGTAAACATTTTTACAATAATATAGCAGTTTGATCTGTAGGTGTAGTGATACCTTATAATGGATAGTTGTGTAGTTGTATTTCCTAAAAGCAAATGTGCTAGATATTAAATATTTTATTTGTACCTTCAAAAATCTTTTAAGATTTGATCCAATTAATAAAATGAAAAAAAAAATAAATAAATAGATAAAAATGACTTTAGTGTTTTGCTTTTTTTCAAATATCAAAAAGGTTTTGATAAATTTTCTTAAAAAAAATAAAATAAAAAAATAAAAATAAAAATAAATAAAAAAAATGAAAAATAGATTCTTGAATAAATAAAAATATACAAACAGACACCATAAATAAAAAGAAATCCAAACAAATTGAATAAACATAGGACAAAAACATTTTAAAATTTGTTAAAATTATTTTAGGTCAGGTTGCTATCACTTATATAGGCTGTAAACTGACATGTCTACATTTGTAGATATTCATTAAGCTTAACTTAGTCTGACACAAGGCCACAATATTGGTGCACAAAGTGAATAAACTCACTAGTATTGGTTGACAAAAAAAGGTCACAAACCACAGTTCTACAGCATGCACCCAACATATCCATTCGTAAACTCAATAACTGAAAATTAAATTGCAATACCCTAAAAGATGATACAGATTTTCATTTGGGTACAGTGCATGCTAGGGAATAATTAGTAGGTAGTTTTTGATAAAATCTTTGGTGTAGAATAATGTATTGCTGGATGGAATTTGCCATCTGTATGATCATCTGAATGAGAGAGTACAGATGTGCATTAATGTCCAAAGAGGATATATATATATATATATATATATATATATATATATATATATATATATATATATATAAAGAAAATAGAAAAACAAAGTAATCCAACAGTGACGAATTTATTATGATGGAAAGTCAACGTTAAATCGTTTCGGTTTTAGTAAACCTTCATCAGGACTTTAAGATGGTGAAACAAGTGTTGTTAGAACACGAAGGTTTTAATAAAATACAATAACAGGGAAAAAGGAAAATATATATACAAAGAAAGATCATATAATCATTCAATCAGTGTTTTTTTTTAAAACTATCACATGATTGGCACAGGCGATGATGTTTTAATGTATGGAACTTCTAGAATAGAAGTTCCATACAATGGATTGAAAGCTGACAAAAAAAAAAAAATAAATAAATAAAAATAAAAAACACTCCAGAGAAAAGAGGAAAAAAAGGAAAAGAAATGAAAAGAAAAAGAAAAGAAAAAAGGAAAAGAAGTGTTTTGCCAATTTTTTTGCTTTTATCATCTTAAAGTCCTGATGAAGGTTTACTAAAATGGAAAAATTTCAATGTTACCTTTCCTTTATAATAAAGTCATCACTTTTGGATTACTTTGTTTTTCTATTTTCTTTATACTGTCAGATTTATTTCAATTATTTACTTATATATATATATATATATAAAAACAATACTCAGATTCTGTGTGTGTGTGTGTGTGTAAATATATAGTACATATGGCACCTGTGCATTGTTAATACCATCCTCCTATTTCTTTTAGAATCTGTGCCCATGTATTTATCATCCAGCTGAAATTACCTATACATTTAATCATTCAGGATGTTGCAATTTGATTTTCCATCACTGTAAATATTGTTTACAATATATATTTCCATTAAGCATAATATCAGTAGCCAATGTTCCTATGTACACTCATAAATAATCTAAGATTAAATCTAGACCTGTTTTTTATTCATTTTTTTCTATTAAAAAAAAAAAATTTAGACTAGTTTTCATGTTGAATATTTTTGATAAAAATTTCAAATAAGTCCAATGAATTAATCCAACTAAATGAAAATCAAATCTTTTTCACTTTCAAACTTAATTCTATCCCAACTTTTATCCTTGCAAATAAACCAGGCAATTTTCATTATTCTCTAAACCAAAAACTGTCCTAACTATGCTTGTGTTAATGCTGCTGCACTGAAGTAACCAGGGGACTGGAAACTCGAGTGGGACTCGGATCTGTTGAAATGGGATTTTGGTTGATAGGGATGCAGTGTATGAATGTTCCCCGGCTTGCTTCGGAGCATGTCATTCCCACATTATTAAAAGGCTGGATACAACAGATGGTGTTTAAATTACTGTTTAAAAGTTTATTGGAAAGATCAACATTCACACTAGCTTGCAGGTTGCTGGTCGTTGGCAACAAGAGAGTTGGGACAACTTTAACTGGCTGAGCTGCAGACCCCAAACCAGCTTTGGTTGCAGTATGCTTGGCAGCACTAGGGTGTGTGACTGTGTTTGTCACATTGTCTATTGGCTGGGGATAGCCTTCAGCAGAGTTGGGATGATGAGATTCTGCACTCCCCCCATCACCACCAGGACAACAGCTGTTGGGAACAACTTCCAAGACTCCACTAGCTATACCAGCTTCATTTGTATTTTGGCTCGACTTTGCCAACAAGGAAGGTGCCATTATCACAGGCAAGACTGTAGCAGTGGTCATGTCTGATTCAAGGCCTCTGACCAGCCCTACAGTACAGTCAGTCAAGGATAGTGTGGGTAAGATTGAGCCTGCCGCTGCTGCTGATACCACCCTAGTTGTTGGCAGAAGAGTGGCCACCACTTCCAGGTTGTCTGCTGCCCTGCCAATGCTACTGGCAATACTGGTATTCGGATTTTCATTACAGTGAGCATTTGTATCCGGAAGGGACAGAGCAACAGCAGGCAGGGAAGCTGGTGGTATCAGAGCAGATGATGATGCACAACTGGCATCAACTGCTAAGGGTACAGAAGAGGCAACCATTGGTGACTGGGAAGAGAGGGAGGAAGTGATGTTCTGTTGGTCAGATGTTTCTGTGGAGTCAGAGGCTTCTTGCACGGATGTTGATGCAACATGCGAAAGGTGAACTCCCATTTTATCAGTAGAAGTGGAAGGCTGTGATTGCAGGACACGTGAGGAAGTATGAGTGCTCATCAAAGGCACACTTGGACTGGTAACAGCTGCAGAGATGATATAAGGATGCATTGTTAATGATGTGTTGTCAGGCATATCAGCAGCATTTGATAACTGAACAATTTCTTGGATACCAAGATCTGTGGAAGAAGACAAAATGTAAAAGAGGTGAGAAACATTGTTTAAAACGTCCAATATACTGGACACCTACCATCAATATATGTATTACTTAAAAAAAAAAAAAAAAAAAAGTAAAGAAAATATGACCATGTAGCTTTGCACAATATAAAAAGAGTTTTATTTGATAATTTTTAATAATCCAAATTCTCAATATGACTAAGATAATCATAAAGTGCTAATTAGAATCCTTCACTCCTTCCTAAATAGAAGTATCAATATCATCATGGATAAATGTTTTAATAGGAATCACATGGGTTCATGGGTTGTCTAGTAAAAGTAAGTAATGTTGGCGACCCAAATCGAGAGTGACCCGAAGGTTCCTTTTTCAATAGCTACTAGACCGAGGTGTAGTAGAGGGGGCTACTTCATTCCCTGGATTGCTCCACTTTACCCTTGATCCTTACCTTATAATGCCGAGTTAAGCAAGGCAGCATCAAGTACCATTTTTTGAGTCTTTGGTATGACTCGACCTGGGATTGAACTGCAGAATACAGTATACATATGCTCTACTTTGGATCAAAACAGCATGTACTTAAAATCTAATTAAATATATAACAAGAAATAAAATGAAATTGAATTAAATTTAAAAATTAAAAAATAAATAATAAACATATATTACATTCTGATCACTTAAAAAAATGTTGAAAACATTAAAAACTTGAGAAATGATCCTCCAAGTGTGTTGAAGATGTAGAATTGCATATGGATGTTTTGTGGCTTTAAGTCAGTCCTTTTTTGGTTGGGCTGAAAACTTTTCAGCACCAACTTATGGGTGCAAGTATCCCTCTCTCACTCACTATAACAAATAGATTGATAGGAAGGCAATAAAACAGAAATTATGACCACATATTGCAACTAAATACTACAACTGTTAAACATAAGATAGATAGCTAACTGTAATGGCATTTTTTTAGTTGTTCAAACCCAGGTAAAAATTAGAGTACCAAATACTGATTTTCAAGATCAACTAGCAGGTTTTTTCTATTTAGAAGATTAGTGAAAGAAAATTCTTATTCACATTTTATACCTGCAAAGTTTAGTAAATCAATTATTAGTAAGATTTATTTCAGAAAGAATTAAAAGAATAACAAAAACAAATCACTATAATATTTACTTACTTGCCAAGTTTAATGTTGCAGTGTTGTTATCAGCCATGTTGTTCGCTTGACTTGCATCAAGCACAGTTGGCTGCTGTATACACAAAGAATTTAGGATTTGTTTAGCAGTCAAAGTGGCTGTCTCCCCACTGGTGCCACTTGCAGATGCAGGCTGAAAAATGGTAAATAAAAAAATTTTAAATTAAAAATTTAAAACAAATGCTTGATACTTAAAAATTTCAAGAATAAAAAATTTCAAGAATAAAAATTTTGAGGATCTTTTTGTGAATTTTCTATACATCTAAATTGGCAATTTTCATTAGATATCATGTAAATCAAAAATAATATAATCATAGGTTTCATCTTTTACATGAAACTTGCTTAAAAGGTTACTTTTAGCAGCTATTAGGTTCAATGTTGAATAACATCCTATATAATTATATTATCTTGTAATTCTATGAGAAACGAACTTGAAGAAAAAAAAAGGAGAATAGACTAAAATTGGGTCAGCAAAATGCAACCTATTTTAAAAGTAAGTTAGTTTAAGAAAGACTGTATGAATGATTGAAAGAAAAAAGTATGTTTAGTTAGAGGTTTACATGAAGTTGTAGGAACCAAACCAAGTGTAAAGTTACACCTTGTTGCTTGGTGGTGAAATTCTGGAGTGTCAACAGGAGGACACACACACAAGAAAATTTTGCTGGATCAAAAAAAAAAAAAAAAAAAAAAAAAAGGTGATGGTATTATAACTATAAATTTAAAAAAATCTATATAATGTTATTTAGCCTATTTTCTAAAAGAATTATCTCATAGAAATTCAAATATATCTATGAATTGTATCAGAAGCAATAGATAGTAAAAACAATGCTTAAATCTTTCTTCTTATATTTATTACTTATCATTTACTTTTATTTTGCCCTTGGAATTAAAAGAATAAAATAAAAACAATGGACAATAAATCAGAAATAAGCACAAGATTGTCAAAGACCAGAACTAGAGTTCTAATCATTTGAGTGACATACTAAAATGCCTATATTGTTATCAGGTGAAATGTTCTTACCATTCCTGTATCAGTAGGCAACATGGTTGATGAGGGTTCATGTAGTACATTGGAGTCAGCTGTTGAAAGACCAACTCTTTCTAAGACACACAGATTGGGATGGGAGCACATGATGCTCTCATTAGAATTATCACAGAAGTCTGATGGCAAACCAGACAGAGAATCACCCTGTCAAGACACATGCACAGAAAAAAAAATGTTAAAAATAAAAAATAGAAATAAAGCTTTAGTATTAAACCAACTGAAGTATCCATCTACACAGGGTAAGAAATCAAGACTAAATTGCAGATATGAGACAGAAAAATGTTGAATTTTTTCTCTTTTTTTTTTACATAATCAGTTACATATTTTATAGAAAGAGGTTATCAATATTTTAATGTTAACTCATCATAACATAAATGGAAGTTATTTTGTATTTACTTATAGGAATACTAGCTAAAGTACTTGTTTAAACAGAATTATTGTTTGAATCACAGACCAATGGAAAAACATTCATAGATTTTCTAGACAATGTCTATTTCACAATCTTTGTAGTCAATTAAAATTTTTCACCAAAAACAGTTACAAACAATAATTGTAAGCAGAAAGGATAAATCAACATAACTAGAGAGAGAAAAACAATTACAGTTTTGTAGCAAAATATTCAAAAATTTTAGTGAGCATAACATTTAAAAGACATTGATTTAATTTTTTTGTTTTAAATTTTTAACCAGATAGTCCTAGCTTAGCTATGTTATATGATTATTTTACATCTCCAGTTTGAAGAATTACATAGAAACTGAACTAATAAACACTTGACATGCTGGATGAAGCAAATCTAAAGCCTGTTAAATATATTTTAAAGAAAACTTTAAAACCTTATATTTAAAAAGAAACATCTTTAAAAACAAAATTTTTTATTAAATTTTTCTTTGAAGTACCTGCTGTAGAATAATTCCCTTCTTAGGTATATTTGAATTATCTCCCTGTTAAGCATTGATTTAAGAGAAAAAAAATCATGAACATATAAGAAAATCACCCAAATCACAAGCATTGGCAATTAAACATGCATATAATAGTAACTCAGAAATAACAATGTGTGTTTAATGATGAAAACTTATCAAATGATCAAGAAATTAAAAAGAAATTTATTTATTTGTTGTTATCATCATCATCATCTCTATGATGATTTTGTACTGAACACTATTTTATTTGCTAGTAGATAACACTGCTGTTTCAGTTTTTAAATAAATCTATTATTTATCTAAAAGTTTATGTGTGTGTGATTAAATAAGATACATTTTGTCTTTATAATTCTATTAACATCCTTTCAAGTTTTCTGATAAGTGTCTTGGTTTCAGGTTGGAATTAGTGGATAAATTTGCCAAAATTGTCCCCGAGTGCTTTCGGACCTTTCATAGGCAATTATCAGGGGTGGTCTGCAAGTGTAAAGAGTGCTTTTTTTTCTTCTTTTTTCGAAGAGTTTTTAGGGTTTTGTTTTTTTTTAATAACATTACAAAAATTATGTTAGCATAAAGTTGGATAAAATCGAGATGCTGATATCGAATGAATTAAAAAAAAAAAAAAAAAAAGAAAAAAAAAAGACATTTCAAAATATTGTTGCAATTTTCAAAATTAATTCTATTGATTTTAGTTTTTTTTGTAGGGCTTCTAGGATTTGTAGCTTATCCATTTCATGTGCTATTATTATAGTGGTGTTTTCAACTAGAATTTTTTGAAATTTGGATTTGGGAATAGAATAGGTTTTAAGATGTAAGGCCGTGGAGCTTGAATCCTTAAGTTGGTAAGACCAACATACATATCATTTTTGTTGAGAGACACAGCCTCCCAAGGGACATTTGAACATATATATATATATATATATATATATATATATATATATACACACACACACACACACACACACAATGTTTGTCCGATCAAGAAGTTTAGCGGAGGGGAAGAGTTATTGGAAATAATTAGGCTGGAGGTTTCAAATTTGTTGTAGTAAATGATAAGTCTTATTTGTATGGTAGGATCAGTAGGAAGAATGTTTTTTTTGGATATAGCTTTTTAATATATGTTCATCTATCTTATAATTATTATGAAATTGGTTTTTGTAGTAAAAGTTTGATTGTTTTTGGTTTAGGCTTTGTCTATGTTAAGTTGTTCAGTTTTATCAACAAAATGTTTAATTTCTGTACTGAGAATGTTTTAAAATGCCTTTAGACTTTTTTAAAAAAATATTCTATATTTCTTGATAATATTCCATTTCCATTGATAGCATTTCAATTTTATCCAACTCTTATGTTAACATAATTTTATAATGTTGTTAAAAAAAAAAAAAAAAAAAAAAAAATCCCTAAAACCTCTAGGAAAAACACTTTACACATGCAAATAACCCCTGATGTTGGCCCATGAAAGGTCTGAAAATACTCAGGACAATTTTGGTAAATTAATCCACCAATTCGAACCTGAAACCAAGACACTTATCAGGAAATTTGAAAGGATCTTAATAGAATTATATAGACAAAATGTGTCTTTATTATTTAATCAAACATGCTTAAATGAAAGACTGTAGCCCAACTACACACACATATATATATATACACACACACACACACACACACACACATAGGACATTCAATAAGTTTCCAGACTTTTTGTACAGGCATATAAAATCATCATAGACTCTTGAAAATTCACTATGTTATTGCTATACATCTTATGAGATGACAGACCAATTTTTATGATTTCAGGTTCAAATGAACAGCTACAGCAGGAATTGGAATACACCCTACTAAAGCCTAATTGTCACAGCTGGTGAATTTCAAAAATGCAATCTGGACGTGAGGACTCTTTAGAAGAATGATATGCAATAAAATTCTGTTTTAAACTTGGAAAAAATGCCACAGAAGTGTATGGAATGCTTCAGGCTGCTTTTCGACCATCTTGCATGAATCAAGCATCAGTTTTTGAGTGGCATAAAGGCAGGAAGTCTGTGAGGGATGATGAGGTGTGGGAGGAGTGAGTAAGTCAGAACAATAGAGTTTGTAGAGAAGAGGAAAATCTCGTATTTTGGTTTAGCGCGCAATTTAATTCAACACTGCATTTCACCTAATTAGGATGACTTATCCTATTCAGCCCAGACCTTCATTTCCGGCTAGCAAAACGAGTGAGCGGCCAAACCCAGTCTCTTCAGCGTGAGACGGCAACCAGAACAGACGTTCCTCTGGACGTCCCTGCTTAGCGATGCTTTTTAGCTAGACAAGTCACCCAGTGTGAACATCTCACTGTGGCTTTAACACTAGCAGCAGCAACATGGACACACAACGAGGGAACCATCTAATTTATGGATTCTTTACAAGGAATCCCAGTTGAACATAAATTAGAAACATATAACATGCCTTCCACAGGCACCACTTCATGTCACCGCAAAAATTGACTATGTCGATCCGAGCGTAACTCCACTCTCGACAACATGGAGATATCGCAGACTTTCCTCCAAAAACCAGATACAAAACTACACGGTGACTTTAAACATATCACTCACACGTCCAGCAACACGCTGCCATCCCAACATCCCGCTAAGCCATTTCATCTCCAACACTAACAAGCCTAAACACCACGAGTCTTGCAGCACCAAAAGCAAACTATATTCAAAGCTGCAAATAAAGAACTTTCATTGTTGTGTTGTTAAAGCAAAGTTTCGTAATTCATTTATGTGCCTAAAAAATATAGTGTTAAACAAAATAACCATTTCACACAGCTAAAAGTAGATTGGCCAAAGGGTTAGGGTTACTATGTTGAGGTTTTAAGGGAGTTCAAGAAGAGATTCCATCGGAAGAGGCCAGCACTCTTCAAATCGGGTCAGTGGCATTTCCACCAGGACAATACACCAGTCCACAACTTCATCCTTGTCACAGACTATTTGACCAAACTCTGCCTCCCTATAGTCCAGACTTTGCTCCCTGTGACTTTTGGTTATTCCCTAAACTCAGAGGCTGTCATTATGAGACAACTGAGGAGATGAAAGAGGCTGTGACAAAGGTGATTGACACGCTTACACAAGAGGACTTCCATGAGGCCTTTTAGAAGTTATTGGAACGGTACAACAAGTGCATTGCAGCCGGTGGTGATTACTTTGAAGTGGACTAGAATTTCATGTGTGTACTATCAATAAAAGTGCCCGTACAAAAAAAGTTTGGAAACTTATTTAATGATCCTTGTGTGTGTGTGTGTGTGTGTGTGTGTGTGTGTGTGTGTGTATGTATATATATATTGTGACGCGAAATCGACTATAATCCCATTACGGGACTTTATTTTCGCACGTGTGAAGACGGGGTAGGTTGGCACTTGATCCCCTACAGAATAAGTCCTGTTCAGAGTTTTTCTCTCAGGCATATAAGAACTGGCATATTACGTGAGGGATTAATTTAGAGCCAGACTGACCACCGCTGGCAAAGGGGTTCCAAATTTCACACTATCACACACCCACCAGGCTGCTAAACTTCTTTCCCTTAGATAACAGAAGAATACGGGCCTATAGGTCTTAGTTGTAATAATATTAATATTGTAGTAGTCGGCAACTCCGGTTTCCCGTGTGATACTCTAGGAATTAATAGGACAATTCTAAGCGAGATAACATAAGGCGAATAGAAGCTGAAAAGAAAGCATGAAGTAACAACATAGACCACATGGTAAAATGAAAATACATAAATTCCTTTACTACTTATATATATATACGTTCAGAGTGTCAAAGACATATAATTGGACAGTCCACGAATATAAACGTCTTTTCTGACTTTTGTCCTTCTTCAAATTGAGAGAGAGAGAGAGTGGTAAACGAAATTTGGGTGTAAAGGAAAAATGTCCCCAAAGTTACTTATCTTATTTTCGACGGGGTTCCACTGGAGAATTTTCTTCTTTCACGGGCTACTAGACTTTGTTCTGTTTTTAATACTGGCTTGAAGGATTTTGGAGTCCTTCGTGTCTCAGTTAATCTTTTGTCTTCAGCCCAGAGTAAAATGGCTATGGTTCGCCTGCCACGAGCCTTGCTCAAAAACTAACCTCTTACTATTTACTTCCGCTTTTTACTAACCTCTTACTATTTACTTCCGTTTTGGGGTCCCAGCCAATCATTTGGCTTCTCTCTCTTTCCCCTTCCGATGTCCGGCGACCTGAGGTCACTAAGTGCGAACACCTGGTCTCCCCTGCGTGACCCACATTCTCTCTTAACGGTCACTTTTTGACTGCTAGATAGTGCTAATTCAACACGGGGAGGATAGTATCAGTCTTACCTCTTCGTCTCTGTGAGCTATCACGTGACAATATATATATATATATATATATATTTTTCTCTATCTCAAGACTTTTCAATGTCATTTTCTTAACATTGCTTAATTTCTATGAAATGGATTCTTGTGATGATTGAACACGTGTACAAAAAAAAAAAAAAAAAAAAAAAGAATAAAAATAACTAGTAACCTTAAATGATGTCTAAAATTTATCCAGGAAATATTTAGCATAAACAAGAAATACAAAAAACATTTGAAAGTGATATTTTACTTCACTGTATGCAAAGTTGTAACCATTTTATGTCTTCTACAGCTCTGAAACAAAAAAAATTTTCTAATATACTGAATTAGAAAAAAACTTTAAATGAAAAATCGCGTCTTTTTTAAAACTTTTTAATTTCCAGCTTAGATTACTAATGAAAGCAGAAAAATGATAGGAGAGCATTTGATTTTAGTCCTTTGAAAATGACCACTGACAGATTCCCCCCCCCCACCAATAAAAAACAACTCCCAACCCATGAATTACAGAAGTAGTATTTTTATAATATAAAAACTGAGACATTGGTTGTTGGGCAACTGGTAGTATAAAGACTAAAATTTCTATTGTCATTCAGTTTCCAATTGTTTTTATTTAAAATCACTTTCAATTTACAGATTTATGACAATGTAATTTAGCCAACACTTTGTATTTTTATTCACTTTATAATAATTCTATTTCTTGATATTTCATTCTTCTCCATTGCAATAATTGAAATAAATAAGTTTACAATTTCAACACTAGTATTGTTATATTGAAATACTAATTTATTTTAGTAGTTAACCCCTCCCCCCCCCAAAAAAAAACTGCAAACAAGTCTGTTCTTAGACCCAAAACAGATTTTTTTTCTTTGCCTTATGGGATTCTATGTTCCACTAAGTACAAAGCAAGGGAATCTTGAGCAGAGCATGTCTTTTTAAAAGTTTTTTTTCCATAAATATTGTACTAGCAAGCCAAGTTACATTTATTTCATTCAGAGATAAAACTTACCGATTTCTCTGGACTGTCCCTGGAGTTTAACCCTTTATCATGACGATTTTTATGAGTTTTCAGGCTGTACTGGGTTGTAAAAGACCGTAGACATCCATCCTGTTGGCATGTAAATGGTTTTTCACCTCAATTCAGAAAAGAAATTAATATATTATTCATGCACAAATATACAATAGAAGAAAAAAATGAATTTTTAAATCATCAAAATCCATCCATATTCCTTAAAGCACTTAAAATTAGAAAAACTGGACAAAAAATATCCTATTTTCTTAATCTTTAAACAACATATTTTCATGCTTTCATTTCTATCTTTTGACAATGTATTGTGTTTTCATTGAAAAATTTCATTTATAGCAAAATCTATTTAAGGTAAAGCAATGAAATTTGGTATGTATAAGTAAAATTTACCGGTGAATATCATGGAATCATTAAAAAATACATAATTCATTACTTAGTTTCTTATTATTCAAAATAAATGACCTCTCAGTGAAAGCTGAATTAAAGAAAATTTTAAGTGTTAAGAGTTAAAAATTTTTTATTTTGTTTTTTTAAGTTAACTGTTAATCAAATTTTCTATAATTCAGGATTTAATTTATTTTTGAAAAATTCTCAAACAATCAAAATGTTTTCCTAACTTTACAAAAACCTGCTGGTTCATGAGTAAATATAAATAAACACTTATACTTAATGTTAAAACTGATATAAAATCAACATTAGGAAAAAATTTTTTTTTTTCAAAGTGATTGCTATAATATGAAAGATTCAATTTCTTTCACAAAATAAAAGATTTGACCTTATATTTACAAGTTGGAAATATTAACCTCATCCCAATGAAAAATTTACATTAAAGCAGGTAGTGGCTTGAGAGAATCCTACCATTGCTGATTTTTAAAATAAATCTGTGAAGATGATGCATGCTTTTCATGGTGATTATAAACAAACTATTAGACATAAATTTGTTTTTTTTTTGTTTTGCTTTTCATGAAAAATTAGTAATTTGTGATTGAAAGGAATTTTTACAATAAAAAAACTATTATTTTAGAGAATCAGCACTTTGAGAATTGACCAGCAAAATATACTCACATCCTCTCATGCAAATGAAATGTACTCAAAAAAAAAAAAAAAAAAAAAAAAAAGAAAAAAAAAAGCGTTTGAATATTCATTAGATGTGTGATTTGATGGGTTTATAACAATTTTACAAGGATTTTTTAAATAGAACCAAAAATACAAATGTCTACAATGTTTCAGGGTGCTGTGATCATTACTATTGGATGCAGTTTAGTGTTATATCTAGAACACCCCTTTTTACTCCCTCTGCACATGCATATTCTATGCACTGCCAACAGGGCTGGCTGAAGAATGAATTAAGCATGACATGTTAACAGCATCAAGAATATAAAGAAGCAGTTTGCTTGTATAAACAATTTCTGCAAAACAAGCTATTCTCATTTATTAATTTATATATATATATATATATATATATATATATATATATATATATATATATATATATATATATATAAACATTTTCAGCATGTTTTTTTGTATAAAAAACATTATATAAGTGCATGTGTGTGGGAGGTATCCAGAATGTTTTTATGTGTGAAAGAGAGAGAGAGAGAGGGGGGGGGAGGTTGAGAGTATGAAATTTTATTTAAGAGTATAAAATACTTTAAAACTTGCTAACATTTAAAGCCCATGAAGAATAATCAGTCAGGTCTGTGAGTTCTTGTCTAACTCAAATAGTTTTTATTTTAGAACTTTTAAGATTGAATTTGCCTAAAGGTAAACACAGACCTTAGATAAAACATTTGTGCCCTATATCCACAACAGTCAGTCTTGGGAAACTTAAATATCCAGTTATACCTACTATGAGGTAATCATATGATAGTGCTTTTTGTGATATAATTGTTAGTGAGCAATTCTTTTGAGTGCTCCATAGTTCTGGTCTTGTGCCAAACTAAGCTTAATAAATGACTACAAGTTAATCATGTGATTACTACTTCAAAATGATAATTAACTAAAAGTAGAAACATTAACAACAGCTGCTTTTATATACTAGAGCCAGACAACATTTTAATATAGCCAAGTCCCTTTTACTTTACCTTTTGTTGGATTGTGAATCCTTTGAGTAAATACAGAACTCCAGTAGAGCAATTGAGAAAGTTAAGATTAATCAAGTAGTAACTTTCATTAGCTAATGAGGACAGTTTACAAAAGACAACGAAAAGAGTTTGTTATTGGCAACCAGTCACTAATGAAATGGTTAGTTAGAAGTGTTAGGGTAAAAGACAGCTGACTAGCTCAACACAAAGCAGTAAGGTTGTGTTGTAAGATATATTACTAACAGTAAATCACATGAACTTTCTGATAGAAATATAAAAGTTATTTTTCTGTCTTCCTTTTAAAATGTTTTTTTCTTTTTTTGATAAGATATTTTAGATTTTATCATATTTAATTCTTTCAAGAATTAAATATGATAAAATCTAAAATATCAGGTAAAAAGTGGGAGGCACTCACAGATGTCATTAACATAGATTTTGCATGACATCTTTATATTATGATGGTCTGATTTTTGTACATAAAAAAAACAAAAGTGGTAGCAAGATTTTTTTTTTATTTCTTAACAATCTGGTTTGGTTTTATGGCACATCAACCATTGTAGGTTATTTAATGTCAAATCCATTTTTATACATATAAATAGTTCTATTTCAAACAATTCAGTTTAGCATAAGTACACAGTTTAATTCTATTTGACCCATAGATAGGACCCTATCAGGTGCTACCATTCATTGATTGCTCCCAGATCCATTAATAAAGAGATACTCCACATTTCCCAAAGATCCAGCATTACTGGAATCTCACCATCAGATCGTTTAGTGTCATATGCAGGACACTTGTTGGGGGGGGGTCTTATCCCTCTGCAGAGGTGCAGTCGGTGTATTCTACAGCTCCAGCCAACTGGGCAATTAACAATAGCTTAATTAATTTCCATAAATTATATATCATAAAAAGAAAAATTGGAGAAAAATCTGATATAAAATTATTTTCTTCTAGTTTCTTAATATAAGTGAATATAAAGAAAACATTAAAATTTCAGGAAAAACTAAGGAATGTAAAAAAGAAATTTTTTTTTTTGATACTTCCATTTAAAGTTTTTACTGATGTAAAGACATGCTGTTTGCAGACTATACAGTTGTCTGACATTTTGCATTGTCATCTAAAAGGATATTTAAATGTGAATTCTTTCTTTTGACTTCTTTTCAAAATTTATTGTGAAAGTTGCAAAAAGGAAAAAGATTTATAGCTCAAATACAAGAAATCCACAAAATAATCAAGATCTGTACTCCTTTCACATTATGACAAAATGACAGTATTTCTAATATGTATGGCAGTGAGGTTCAAAAACTGCTTAGGACCACAAACTCATGAAATTTCTCTCTGAGGCTCTGTGTCGCCTGTATTCATGTTAACCTGATAATTTATCAAGGTAGGCAAGTCTCAAGTGTTAATTAGAGTACTTTCCCTTATTTATTCATTTGCAAATAATTATATTATAAATTCTACAAATAGGATGTGACTCAACATTGAGCATAATGGTGTCAAGCATTTCTATTCAATACAAATAATATTTTGATCTATAGAGAGGACCTAAAGAGTTAGTACCACTTTGGGTCAGAGTGGATCTGGGATTAATAGCAATGTTGGTTAGGTTATTTTGTTTAATGGCATATCAATTCTAGTGGGTTATTTAATGCCAATATCTTGTTTGATATAATTGGTAAGTGAATAGTTGGTAGATTAATAATTTTTTATTAAAGTAAAAAAAAATAGACAATTCTTCTTCACAAGTGTATACTTTGTAGATGTATCTTGCGTTTCTTTTTATTTACATCATTAATTTGAGGTTTACAATTTTACTGAGAGTTACAGTATATATACTTTCTATACTCTTGGATTGATTTAGGGTTTTAATTTTGTGTTTTGATTCATGGGAGCTACATATTTTTTGCTTACTTGTATAGTCCTGTTTAATATTTGATTTCTCATTTTTTTTTTATTTTGTTTTTTTAAGGGGTCACTGAATTGAGATGAGAAGTTTGATATTTTCAGTTGTTTTTGTTTAGTTGTTGGTTGGGTATAATTTATTTGGGAGAAGTTTCAAGTTTAGTTGGAGTAATTAGAATGTGTTTTACTTTGGTGTTTAGTCCTAAATTTATTTTTGGAATTGGTAGGTGATCAGTGATTTTTTCCACAGTATTTATTTTAGTTGATTTTTTGGGGGTATTTGTTATGAGTTCTTTTTATTTGATTTTAGCTGAGTAGTTATTTTTTTGCTCTTCTTAAAACTTTAGCTAATTGTTTGGTCTTAGTGGCATTAATTGTTCATTTAGAGTTCTATATTGATCTGGTTGATTGTTGCTATTGCTGATTGGATTTGCCCACTGTGTTACACTTATATATTTCACATCCATGATTTCTCCTCACTCTTTTGTATATATTGCTAGTTCTTGAAAAAGTTAGGGTAGTTCTTTTGGCAGTTTTGAACATTTAGTTTTGTTGGCACAGTCTTCCTCCATGTGGTCTGGGTCTTTTTTGTCACACCTTCCACATGTCATATGCAGCCCTCCATGTGGAGTCCATATTTTTGACATTTAAGGCAATGCTATATACTTCATGCTCCTCATAACTCCAGATGCAGTTACTATCATATCCAGGGAACCCCTTTGGGTTGGGGGTCCTTACCCCTCTGCATAGAATACAGTTAGTATATTCTAAGCCCCACTAATAAGGTTAGATAAGGAGAGAAATAGCTAGGCATAAAGGAATTAATTTTCAGGCAGTGTAATGCATTACACTTACTACTTTGTCATAATTTTATTTTTTCTGGTTTCATTAATCCTCTCCCCATGTGTGTGTGTGTGTGTGTGTGTATATATTTTATATTATTTGTAGCATATGTGTTGTTGTCTTATATATTGGCTAGTGGGTAAAGTGTTTGCCAATGGTCCAGGTGAACACTTTACCCACTTGCCAGGTTGAGTCATACCAAAGACAAAAAAAAAAAAAGAAAAAAAAAAAGGTACTTGGTACCTCCTTGCTTAACACTCACCATTATAAGGTATGTATCAAGGGTAAAGTTGAGCAATCCAGAGAAAGGAGTAGCGCCCTTTACTACACCTCGGTGTAGTAACTAATGAAAAGGGAGTCTTTGGGCCGCCCTCGACTATGGTTGCCAACTGTGTTTTGGTACTTATTTTTTGTAAGTTGGGCAAAAGATTACTTGGTAAGTTAAGACCGTTTTGTACTATAATAAAGACAATTATCATTGTCATTATTTTTGATGAAGATAGAAACCAATAAATCTTGAACATTTTCACAGCTTATGAAAAAGGGAAGGATGATGTTTTCTACAACAAAATGTGTCTATATTACAAGATATTAAGAGCCAGGCTCAAGCAGTCATACATACTGGCCACTTATAAAAGGACCACTATACATAGCTGTTATTTTGTTATAAAAACACAATTTTTAAAATATCACAATTATGAATTTTAATAATTTTCATTTCTGATCTCATACAAAATTTATTTTATTAGTGATAAATAAATATGACAAAATAATAGAAATGCAATGTGGATAGCTCACCAGTGTGTGTCCGAGTGTGAGTTTTTAAGTGGTGACTGGCTGCAAATGCTTTCCCACATCCATTTTCACCACATCTATTTATTAAAAAAAAAAAAAAAAAAAAAAAAAAAAAAATTGTCAACAGTAAAGAATTGCTAAACATTGAAATATTAAACTCAAATATATTTTATCCTTTGTTAATAGAGTATTTTTGGTATTTGAGAGTGGATCTTGGAAAAATGGTTAAAATACTTTGATCACATCATACTAACAACACTCCCCAGACATGGTAATCTTCCTTAGAAGGTGCCTCGAGGCTTTGAGCAATGAACATTATTATTGGTGTCATAATCAGGTACAGGGAGTAGTTGAGGAAATTAGTGATATAGCTATAAAATCTAGCAAATATCACTCCAGGAAGAAAACTCTCCAAATTCTCAAAACAGCAGAGATGACCTAGTCAATAAGAGAAAACCTACTTCCTTCAAAGTCAGATTAGAGGGGATTTTGGAAAAATAGTTGAAATTCTTTAAACAGTCATATTCTTGGAAGCAATAAAGCAGATGATCATGTGGTAATTAAGAGTGCTCAAAGGGGAACATCTGGGGCAAGCTCACCAATGGTGAGCCTTATGTGAGACAACAAAAATGGGTTGTCAAGAGTTTGCAGGGCACTTGCTCTGCTGGGCCTTAATTAGAATTGGTATAACAGGAGCTGATAAAGTGGGTTGTCAAGGCACTTATCTGAAGGACCATGATTAGAATTGGTATAACAAGAGCTGATAAAATGGAAAGCATAGAAACCATGAAGGAAAAAACCCCCAAAAAAACTGTGACTTAGGATAAAGATAAGCTTGTGGATAGATGCTGCTGGGAAGCAAGCAGAGAAGTGATCAATTCCATCCAAGTCACTTGGAGATGGGGTTCTAATGTTGAAAGTTCTGAAACTCCTGATGAACCCAAAAACATCACTGATGTGTTCCAGTTAATCAATAAGATGTGTCTTTAGGAACATAGGAATCAAGAAGTATTCATTTTTTTAGAATATCTTTAATTATGAACTGATATACTCAGTCTAATTCTAATCTTGGTTGTTATGTTTTGAAGTCTTCTTTAAGTGTTTGTCATAGTTGATGACCTGATATTTTCAAATTGAACCCTTTATTCATTCTAAGAGGGGTAAATTATTCTCATTCAATGTTATATGATATATGCTAATTCATCCATATAATATTGTTTGCCCTCTGAATGGAAGAAATAGACAAAGTTAATCTATGAATTAATGAAGCTGTGTAAAAATTACCATCAAGTTAAATCAACTTTATCCCTTTCAAAATACTTTCCTTAGGAAGCCATACAATAAGAAAAATGTGGCCATTCCTAGCAATCATTACGATCTGCAGCCAAGTTCAAAACAGTTCCTAGATAAGGATCGCAGAGCTTGGGAATAAGAAATATTCTAAAGGAAGTAAGGGTGCTTTGATACCACAGGAATAGTCATTTTAATAAGACAACCTGATTGAAGACCAGCTGATCAATTTTAATTCATCCCTGTTCATTCTCAAACACTAATTAGATCTGTTGGGAAACCTCACTTAAGTTGAATTTTATTCCATTTGCAAAGTTACTGGTCAATCAGAATCAAGTTCATTTTCAGTCATCCCAAAATGCTATGTGCTACCTAAAATCCTATGGGTGGGATGGAACTGATCTACATAAGCCTATGTTAACTTGTTAAATGTTTCTGTCACACTGTCTTGAAGTGTGACAGAGAGAACTCCACCCTCAAGATTAATTAAAGATTCTAAGGGATTAGAACGAATTTGTTAATTAAATGGATGAAAGGGTAGATTTGGAAATTTTTGTTTTTTTGTTACTACAGGGAATAAGTATAGAAAATTCCTATATTTTTCTTATCTTATTTCCTATCTTATTTTATTTATTTTTTTCCTTTGAACGATGTCCCGAGATTGTGGGATAGAGTCATTGAGTGGATCTTGCGATAAAAGAGGTAATGAAATCTGTGTGGCCTAGATGGGGAAAAAGGGACGTAAGTGGATTTTTCCCCATTTCAGGACGATTGAGATTCATTTTTTTAGTACCTCTTAAAAACAATGACCACCTTTGTAATCTGAAAATTTGGTTAGACTGGCAATTTACATATCATTATTCATGGGCGTACTCAAAAATTGTTGAGACCCCGCACCCAATTTATATAAGCAGTGCGCAGTGCCCATAGATCAGCTCAAGGAAGATGAGGGATGAGAGAGAGAGAGAGAGAGAGAGAGAGCGGAATCTGAAACAGAGAATTGTTCAGAATTGAGGATAGTCCCAGAATTGCGGGCAAAGTCAAGATTAGTCCAAAACTGAAAGTTCAAAGCAAAAGCCGAGATGAACAAATATTTTTTTAAAGATAACCGGGGAAACAATAGTTGCCTCCCTTGCATCTTTTGTTTGATCTGTCACATTCCCAAATCAATGAATAAGTTTTGCATGACCTTTTTCCTTTTTGTATTGTACACATTTCTGTAAATATGTATATAGCTAGATAAAAACAATAGCTTTAAGAAAATTGTATTATACAAAAATCAAAAGCGTTGTTTTCTTTCTTTTCATGTATTTTGTGAACCGCGACAGGAACCAATTTCTCTTCAAACAGTGATTTTACTTCGGTGTGGATTTCAGGCAAATCTAGATAGATCCCCACAGTGGAAACGGTCTGAGGTAGCTATTTGGATAAAAAAATTCACAACGTGGCGAATAGTGGCAGTTATCTCAGATTAACAAGCAAAGCCGAGGGATTTGATGTCGGTGAAAATTCCCAGGCTAAGCTAGATGCTTCAGCCAGGGTTGGATCTCCAACGTCAGAGAAGTTTGACACAGAATTTGATCTTGTATTCCATTTTTGTGTCCTAATTAATGAAACAAATGTTTTCATAAATGTTCAATGTCAATATTGATCAGCTGGTTTTCAATCAGGTTTGCAAACCTGGAAATTAAAAAGTCAAAAGTCTCATTCATTTTTAAATCAACTTTATCCTCAATCCAGAAATTGACCTCCAAATAACTAGATACATTTGAAGCAATGCTTTTATTCATTATGCCATATGTCATGTGTGATAGTAGGTAAGAGCCTTAAATGTTTTCTATCTGCCTCTTCCAACTGAATTGGTAAGAATATGACACTTCATACTACTGGTAGTGAAATCAAGTGGCAATTTTTTTAACTTAAGGTTCTCATATCATGTTCATTTTACTGCTAGGTCAATTGAAGAGGTTATTACAGCCTAATGTGTGGAATATTTTTTCTTTAGGTCTTCATGCATAATAGATGAAGAAAAAAAGTAAATATTTAGTAAATACACATCCAAACTCAAAAGTTGGTCAGTTATAAGGAATTATAAGGTGTGACGTAGTATGCTACAGAGGCAGGGAAGGGGAGGTCAATTCCCTTACTCACCTTTTATTTGAATCAACAGGCACTAAGACTGATCGTTAAAATGGTATGGGAGAGAAGGTCAAGCTACTCGTACTCTGTGACCTGTAGTCTGTTGAACGAAAGGAGTCTAGGTCACTCAAGTCAAATGATTGGTTCACAGGTACCTTGCGCCAAAATGCCATTACCCGTTAGAGAAATTTGAAGAATCTTCAGTTTTTGGACAGAAGTCAGCGAGAGAAACACGCTAATCTCCACTGACTCTGGGAAGGTCACTCACCCATAAAAAAAAGAGAGAAAGAAATCTTTACATTGAAAACCCGTCAAAGATCAGTATAACTTAAACCGTTTTCCTTCTACAATTCCTAAATATTGGAAAGTTATATGTATTCAAAAAGAAAGAGAGAAACTGAAAAGATTCTGTTTCATCAATAGTTAAACTAGAGAATGAACTTTGTTACATGCTCCGGCAACTTGGACACTTTTTTCAAGTAAGAGAAAAAAGAAAGGAAAAAAGAGAAAGAAGAAAAAAGGACTGTTGAGAGACATTTCTGTTTGATGCGTTCCTGTTGGCTAAACATTTTGTTACATCGTAAAAAGGAAAGAGAAAGGAAAAAGAACCATTTCTGAAATATTATTTGTTTGGTCATCGCCTATTAAAATTTTGTTGTATTTTAAATGCACCCTTGTGTTGAAATCTTTTGGTTGTGTTATTTCCTCGATCAATTTGTCTTATTTTGCACATATCTGTTTCAGCCTCGTATTGCCTTCATTAATTCTGCCTCCTTAAAATATTACAAGAGGATTTGGAAAATTTGGCTACAGTTGATATTTTCTAACCCAGAGGTTCGTTCTTCTGCTACCTGAGGGGGTAGGAAGACAAAGGACTTGGTGGTGTATGTGAAAGTGAATTGGCACCCCTTACCAACATCTGAGATCAGTCTAGTCCCAAATTAACCTCCACATTATTTGCTGGTTTACCATGTGCCCAAAATAGGAGTCTTGACTAGGACTTATTTTGTGGCGTGTCAAGTGCCAAACTGCCCTCAATGTTACATGTGCATAAAATGGACTCTTGTCCTGGGATAATTATTTATGCAACGTCACAAGGAAAACTCATCAGAATTTCATTCTTTAAAGATTGATAATTGTAAGCAAGTTTTCCTGATGCTTAATCCCAGACAACTCAAAAGTTGTTAACTGTCATTGTTGTCCAAGTGATGAAGAGAAATTGATAAATAAACATGAATTTCCAAATTTTCATACTTTTATTGGAAGTTGGTTTTCCAAGAGTTACCAACCATTATGGGGGGGGAATTCCCGAGCATCTGGTAACACATGAGATAAGAAAAGGCTAAAACCTCTCAAATATGTATTCTCTCCTATATCTCGGCTCCAACTCTTTTAATCTTGCATCACATGATAGTTATGTGACACTATGTTGGCCATTCTTGTGCTGGTGTGCGTGCCGGTCAGAGAATCTTTGTTTTGGTGCAAAACCCACACAGAAGGCCTGAGGGCAAGATCTCCTGCGAGACTAGCAGTGGAGGAGGGAAGAAAGGTCCCAGAGAAGACAGAGTTCACTTGACAAAGGAAGGCAGAAGAGAACAGTCAGCTGTCCAGGGAAGAACACAGTCAGCAGAAGGAGACAGTGAGAAGATGGAAGCAGGGCAGAGAAGAGAGTCAACAGAAGTCAGAAAGATGACTGCTAAGACCTGCTGACTTACAGAGGCCAGGTTAACCAACACAAAAGGATGAGTCAGCATTCCTGGTGGCTTTGAGGAAGTTTTGTGCTAATACACGCCCACGATAATCTGCAAATGCACGGAGAGCTGCACAAAAGTGTCACAGACCTCCCCCTTCTTGCACTTGGAGCTAACCCAAGCCCATGTTTGTTCGTTTGTTCTTTTCCTCCACCCTCTCGGTTGTTTTGTGAATCTGTAAAGAAATGTGTAATGCCCCTGGTCGGGGGTAAGAGAAACCACTAGATGATCTGATCTAATAGCCATTGGTGGTTTAAGGAAGTTGATATAGTGGGAGGGGTCGCCCGGTTGGCAGGGGTGTTGTCACAGTTATTAGCCAATCAGAGCCTAAATACCCACTTATAATTCCAACTCATTCTTTTCACTATTTTCAGACCTTAATACCGAAAATATTCTCCCCTTCAGATGTTGAAACTGGGTCGAATTGCATTGAGTGCCCAACTATTTCACATACAATTTATGCAATTCAATGATTAAAAGAAAAATGTAGCAAGTTAATTATGAATGAAAAAAATGCTGGTCATAGTTGTTTGTGAAGAAAATAGAACACAATTAGCTTTATAAATGCATTAGATAGTCATATATCAATATCATCTTAGGCTGCTAGCACAGATTTCCTTAACTCTCTCTCACCATTTATCTCTATTGTCCATCACTTCCATACAGAACTGTTGTAGATAGGTACGAGCAGGTCATCCAACACTTGCTCGTCCATGTGAAGGGGTCTATAGGAGAACATTGTTTATGAGTTTGTCCTTACTTCAGCAGTGTCCTGTATGTCTTGTTTGTCTAATTTGGATGTTTTTTGAGATGAGAGGTAGGTAGCCATACAAGTGCTGTTTTGTGGGATGTTGCTTCCAGGATTTGTTCAGGCTAAATCCCTGTTGCATAGTCTGGAGCAGGCAGCAGATGGCATAGGCCTCCATGTGAACACAGACAAAATGGAGTATATGTGCTTAAATCAAAGAGGTGACATCTCCACACTAAATAGTGGTTCTCTGAAACTAGTGGACAAGTTTACCTACCCCAGAAGCAGCATCTCATCTACAGAAATTGACAACAATACACAACTAGTGAAGACAAACAGGTATCAATAGGTTATTGGTCATATAGAAGTCAGACCTATCTGATAAAATAAAATGCAATTTTTTCCAAGCAGTTGTTGTGTCTATACTACTATATGGATGCACAACCTGGATGCTGACTAAGCATATAAGGAAAAAAAAGCTTTTTGGCAATTGCACAAGAATGCTACAAGCTATACAGAAAAAAATTATATATAACAGCCATATTTATACTTATACTAATTGCTGTATTCAATAGTGATTTATATATTCAATAGAATTATATTGTCAGTAATGAATTAATAAGTTCTGACTACAGGCAATTTATTATTTTGATTTTCAATGCTTTTTCTATTGTGAAAACAGTAATGCTTTTATGTTATAGATGCAGTAAACTAAGTTTCAGTAATGCTTGCATTAATTAATAAAAAATCTCTTCCTTCCAAGTTTTCAATGCATACACAGTGAGTACTGAAATTTTCTAAAATAAATTTTAGAGAAAAATTTGCAAAATCCAGTTTATTTTTCCTAATACCAGAAACATTCAGTTTCTTAGTACAGAACATGATTAGTCAGTAGGCAAAAAACCTAAACTTTGTTTGCATCTACTGGCTACAAATGGTGCTAGAATACAATTAGGATTATTATTTCATTTCTCCAAATTGCAAGAATTTGTCATGTCACTAGATGTATGTAATCATTATATTGAATGAAAATTTTCGTGTATTTGTTTAATAAATCCTATCTGTGATATCAAAGATTACAGTGTTTAATTAAAGAAGATTCATAAAGTAACTGTTTTATGCATCATGAAAATTGCTAAGTAGAAGAAACTAAATTCAACAAAATTATTCACAAATTTAACTTACTACACATTGCACCATGTGTGGTTACCAACTGATTTTACTAAGCTTAGTTGTAGTACAAGGCCAGAAATATGGGTTACCAATTGAAAATAGAATTCACTGGGAATCTGCTTATGTCATGTGAAAGTAAATAAGAGAGTTTCATAAGTGCATCAGTCCAATAAGCATAACAAAAAACAAACTAATGATTTGAATCTCATCTATTTTGGATAGTGTCACAAGTTTGATGTAAACTGACAAAAAGTGATTCATTCAAAACTTACTTGTAAGGCCGCTCCCCGGTGTGTGTTCGAATATGTTTGCGAAGGTCACTAAGGGTTGTGAAGTATTTAGTACAGCCATCTTCATCACAGTTGAAAGTGTCTCCAGTGTGAAGACGTTGGTGGGCACGTAATCTGACAAAAAAATAAAATAAAATAGAAAAAAAGGTTAGTATCAGAAAATGCTTAGAATTCCTGTTTGAAAAAAAAAAGGTGGGGGTAAGTAGGCAGTCAAATTGTAGAAAATTAAATAACAGAACCAAAAATTAGAAAGGAAATATATTAAAAACTTATTTTTTCAAATAACTGCATTTTGTAGAAGACTGAATGATAATATTTTCATTGAATTGCTCTCTGCAGTAGGTAAAGTTAGAGTTGTAGCACTGCAGTTTCAGAATTTAAAAAAAAAACTGCATTATACATGTTCCAAGGTGGGCGTGTGCTAACAGATTTAATTCACAAGAAATTTAGCACTTTGCAAATAAAAAGTCTTCTGTCTGATGTATCAGGTCTCCCATCTACTATCATATTTTATCAATATTATAAAGAACTACTTATGTTTATGTTATTGCATTGTGGCAAAAATGGCACATTATAGAAATATAGCATTGAAATGCTCTAACTTAGAGAATAAAAGCAATTTTCAAACCAATTTGCAACTTAGGTTTGTAATTTATATCAACACTCAACCCTAATCATAATTTCTCAAGAGCTGTTAAATGCCATTTTCCCTCATTATTTAACATTGATTGTAATATAAATTCTAAAACGGCATATTATATGTCAAAACTCATGTGATTATGTATGGATAGGCATTTCAAAAAGTCACAGCTTAAGTTCTAAAGATCTAAGTCTTTGGTTTGGGATTAGTGTAGTAACTGTTTCTAAGTTTTGTGCTTGACTTAGAGCGGTATGTTAAAAAGAAAAAAGACAAAAAAGTGCAACACCTCATTGCATCATAAGTATGGGTTGGATTTGACTGATAGGTTTTAAGAGCATGTCAACTTATCCTCGGTTGTTTTATACCAGGAGGTAGAGTATGGGAAATGGTCAGATTCATGTTTTTGCAAGGATTTTTTTGATTTTGACAATAAGTTGTCTGCAGTTGTTTGTTGCAAAATGGATCTGGAATCATTTTGAGAGAAAAGTTTATAGGGTAAAATTCAAGTTAACTTATATTTTCTGGTATAAATTTCTTTCAAGAAGGATTAAATGTCATCTATACTAACATTTTTGAATATATACGGCTTTGTCATTTCCTGTTATTCCTATGTGACTTAGGATAATGTATAGAAGTTTATTTTAGTAATATATGGTGTTCAGTCTGTTTAGGGTTATTTTTATGGATAGTAAAACAGTAAGTCTGAGAAAATCATGAAATTTTTGTTTTTGCTCTCAGAGATTAGGTAGAGTGCCAGGTTTGCACTAAAAAATGGAGGTTTCTGTGGAGATCTCTCTTGACAATTTTCTTGTTTAGTACAGCTGCACATGCAATTTTTATCACTACATTTGGATCCACAAGCAAAAACGTAGGAGTGATTGGGATGTTGTTCCATAATATTCTTTTGATAAATAGTAGAGTCAGTGTTCATTTTGAGAAGCTTACTCAGGTCCACAATCACCCCCAGTTGTCTAAAGGGATATATTAGATAAGATAGCATTGTAATATTATGGAAGGGCGTTGTCGTCAATCAGTGAAGGTGTCACGAGACTAGCACGTGTGGGCAGAATGACCTGCAAAGTTAGACGTGATTTTAAAATAATCACAGATGAATTATCATGTGTTTCACAACAGTTTCACTGTTGACATCGAACATTCGGGGATCTTCAATTTGTTCCCCAAAATCTCTATATAAGAAAACAAGTCAGGAGATTTTGGGAGAGCTGAAGGCAGCTTTCAAAACAGGCATGTCAAAGGTTCCGAGGCCCCGACCCATCCAACCCAGTCTACTACGACCTATCTGTCAGGCGTGCGTCAACAGCCAGTTCTCACCCACACTGCCAGCACCACCAAGAGGAAGGGAGAAGAAGAACGTAACTAAAATGAACTTTTCAAGTTGCAACGATCATAGCCTTAAGTGAATAATAAACGACTGCTATATTTTCTTCCCTTACCTTACCTTCGAGTTTGAGTATTTCTTTTTCTGCGGACTTCTTTCTTTAAAGCACAACACGTTGGTCCTATGTTACAGTATCACTTAAATTGGTGAAAGGGATTTGGGATTCTTTAGAAATGGTGACCAAAAGGTTTTATTGCTTTTTGTTCAATATATATATATATATATATACACACTTGAATTAGTGGCACTGGATTGGATGGGCAGGATCTAAGGTTTATGTAGAATTGTGGAACAAGATTTTCACTTCCAAGCTGTAAGTGAGCCTCTGCAAGTAATAATTGGTGTAGCACTATGGTTACTACTTCAAAAAACATTGGGAAACCAAGAAGAGTAGTGGACTACCAACATTTAAATTTCACATGATACACCACACTAGCTTGCCATTTCAATAAGCATTACAGGTGCCCTCAAATAACACAAAGGCAATTCTTGGATACTGTGGAAGGTTACCAGTTGATTCCTCTCAATGAGGAATCTCAAATACTTATGACCTTTATCACTGAATAGGGCCCATTTCATATATCCCAGGATGCTGTAAAGATACTTAGCCTCATGTGATGCTAACACACACATAAATATGATGAAATACTAAAAGACATTCTCTGCAAAGTGAAGGATGTTGATGGTATGCTGGTCTTAGACCACAATATAGACGGTGCCTTTTACCACACTATTCTAAAAATGGAATTTTCCTTAAAAATAAATTCCAATTCTGCTAGGATTTAGTTCACTTTGCCCAGTCAGCTGGGGCTGTAGAATACACCAACTGCATCTATTCAGAGGTGTAACACCCCCACCAAGTGTCCTGGATATGATACTAAACAATCTGATGCAAAAATCTGCAACTTCTTGTAGGTATGTCACGAACTCAGCACTGATAGTGGCTTAGTACTGATGAATGAGAGAATTGTAGTGCACTAATGCTGGAGCTTTGGGGAATGCAAAGTACCTTCATTGTCATCACTCCCAGATCCACTCTGGCCTGAAGTGGTAGCACCTGATAGGGTTCTATCTATAGGTCAAATAGAAGTAAACTGCATATTTATGCTAACCAGAGTTGTTTGAAATAGAACTTTATATGTATAAAAATGGATTTGGCATTAAATAACCTACAATGGTTGATGTGCCATAAAACCAAACCAAATTTAGTTCACTTTCGAGGCCTCCAAATAACATCATCAGGAATGACTCCTTCCAAAAATTTTCTCAATACAATTACCAATTTTCCTATCCCAAAGAATATCACTGATACAAGTTTGGGTTAGTCAAACTAGTAGCATGGATATATTCTATAGGCCCTATAATGTCTCCCTTTTGAGACCCGACTATACAAAATGTGAATTTTGTTTGGAACCAAAATCTGTTTGGATTGGCAAAATGCATTTCGCCAATCCAAACAGATCATCCCTGATAAAAAAAAGAAAAATGGTTGACATTCATTGAGTAATTTGTCTCACCTCAAGACTGGAGCAAAGAAAGCATGGGTTTCTTGTTATTACAAAAGTACTGCAAATGCCCCATTGATAATGCCCTGATGTGTAGCTGTGAGGGCTGATGCATTGTATTTGCAAGCAACAAATTTTGCAATAAGGCAGAGTGCTGATATGCATTCATTGAGAGTGAAGCAGCTGCAACAGCCTAGATATTAGATAAATGCCACTTATTTATTATGGTTGCCTTAATGTAATAGTAGTGACAGATCAGCCTTTAACAGAAGTGTTTGGCAACTGAGACCTTTGCAAAATAAACAACCTATGCCTCTTTAAACTTAAAGAGAAATCACTCAAGAATTCTTTCAGTATCCAGCACTGCTCAAGCAAGTAGCACAAAGATTCTGATGGTATTTCCCATAATCCAGCTGCTACAGTGAAAGCCCTTACTGCCCTACCTCCATACACACCCTCCTCCCAAGATATCCCTCTCTTGAACAAAATAGATGCTATGGTGGAATCAGCAACCCTTCAAGTAATGACAAATTAGGGTGACAATGAACCTGTCATATAAACTAACCCCATTAGTACATCAGGCCTAAATGATCAGAATTATATAACTGATAAACACAATTGAACAAGGATTTTTCTCTAAACATTTTTTTTACTGAACCAGAAATCTGCAACTTCTTGTAGGTATGCCACGAACTCAGCACTGATAGTGGCTTAGTACTGATGAATGAGAGAATTGTAGAGCTCAAATCTTTCAAGGAAAAAGTGCTACACTGTTTGCAATCAGCTCACTAGGATATGGTTGGCATGAAAGCCCATGCCAATGATTCAATATATTGACCTGGTTGTGATGGCATGCCTCAGTTTTGCTGTACATCTATTCACTTGTTTGTGTGACCATGAATTCTGTTTATTATGTAGAACCCAAGACGGTGTCACAAAAGGACAAAGTGTGTGCGTGAGTGTGTGGGGGGATTCCTCTGACTTTTCACTCCAGGTTCCCAATACTTTGAGAAAACAGGAAGTGCTTAGTCATTTGTTCCTTTTTCCTATACATTGTTTAAACCCCAAAATTATTTAAGGTCACGAGATCACTTCACTCAAACCCACACTTTTTTTTAACACATACCGGATGGATACATCCATACACATACATATTTACCCACACCCGTTCATATGTTCACCATATACTACCATGCCAAGGATCCATAGTGTCACATGGTATGAAAACTTCTATACCTAACTTCAGAGCTAATTGGTTAGTATGCACAAACATCATCCCACAAACTGATCACTAAACCCAGCAGCAGATGGAACCTTCCAACATATAATAATGGACCTATTCTATGTTGGACACGACATACCTCATCTGTATAGACAGACTAACTAGCTGCCTTATTTTGTACCATCGTAAACCAAATCATGTAACCACTTCAAAATAATTTGTTGGAAACTATTCCACAAATACAGTACACCAGAGTAGCAATGATGGGCCACCTTTCTCCTACAACTAATTTCAGCAGTTCCTCAAGATATGGTGTGTGAAGCACAGACAGTTTTCAGTAGCATATCTTCAATCCAATGGCTGGGTAGAGCTTATTGTAAAAACTGCAATGAGGATAATAAATGGCAACACAGGTCCACAGGGTTTATTAGATAATGACAACACAGCCCAGGCCATTCTATAATACTGCAACACTCCCATCCAAAGCATTGGTCTGTCCCTGGCACAACTTCTGCTCTCATGCCAACTTCACAATTCCATTCCTTCACAATTTACAAGCCACATCCTGAATAGATATCTGCAGTACAATGCCATGATGAAAGCCTGCATCAATGCATTTTAAAATGACAATATAATGAAAGACAATATCTAGGTCAGTTGACCTCTGCCAAAGGTAAAGAGGCTTGCTTTGATTTTGGTTGTGGCCTCCACTTCCTTCTTTATCACAGTCCACCATTCTACTTGTAACCTGGGGTCCTAAATCTTTCCTCTTTTATGCAGATATACATGTGTTTTCTACTTTTTTTTGGTGTGGAGGGCCCATTCAGTTTTTTTTTGGGGGGGGTCCTTAGAGATAATTATACGTTAACACCAAGAAAAAAATTTGATGCACTTCAGGAGATATCAGAAACACCTACTCCAAATGACGAATATGAGAATTTCAATGCCCACTTAGAAGCGGCAGCAGAATACATACCAACTAAACAAAGAGCTAAATCTAGAGTCCCATAGGAGACATAAGCAGTTAGAAAAAAGCATGCAGATGTGAAAACCGCTTTTCAAATGCAATAGGAAGAACCCAACCGATATCGATTCCCTGAAACTTGAGGCACAAAATGAATTAGGTAACATATGCCTAAAAGAACAAACAGAATACATACAAAATCAAATCGATAAGATTACAGACTTGGTTGAAGATAGACAATCTAGGATAGTATGGCAGAGGGTAACCAAAAGTGAGCATAAGGAAGAGCACCGCGAAAGCTAAACTAAAAGCCAAGAAGAAAGAATACACTTGTGGAAACAACATTTTGAGAATTTACTCAGAAAACCTCTGAAAGTTACGAATGAACCAATCACAAAAATTATTAGTAATCAATTAGACATCAAACTAGGACAGTTTATGCAAGAAGAACTTGACTCAGTACTAAGAAAAATTTTAAATAGGAAAGCAGCAGGGCTTGAATAAATACCTCCAGAAGTATGGAGGACCAGAGAATTCAACGGCATACAGCTCCAACACTGCAAAGCCATATATAATCAAAACAACAGACAGATGGACAAACGGGTGCATCCTCTCTTTCTCTAAGAAGGGTGACCTTGAAATAGTCAAGAACTACTGAGGTATAACCCTTACATCCATAGCAGCCAAGATCTACAATGCACTACTATGCAATCGCATAGAACCCAAAATTGAGAAGATACTTAGGAAAAACCAAAACAGTTTTCGGAGAAATTGATCCACAACATCAATTTTGACTGTCAAATTCTACAAGGTGTATGTGCAAAAAATTTTGAAGCAACAATATTATTTGTTGACTTCCATACACAGAGGGAAGATGGAGCAAATACTACTCACCTAAGGCCTACCTAAAGAAACCATCACAACCATAATGATGTTATATAAAACACTAAAATAAAAGTCCACTTCCTGGATGGAGACACAGACTACTTTGACATTGTAGCAGGTGGGCTGCTAAGAGACACATTAGCTTCATACCTCTTTATCATCTGATTAGACTACGTGTTTAGGTCTATAGATATAATGAAAGATAATGGTTTCAAGCTGGCAAAGGAAAGAAGCAGAAGATACTCTGCACAAACAATTATGCATGCGGACTATGCCGATGACATAGCGCTTCTGGCAAATATACCCACCCAAGCCGAAACCCTGCTGCATAGTCTGTAACAAGCAGCTGCTGGCATAGGTCTCCATGACATACAAGACAGAATACATATGCTTTAATCAAAGAGGAGACATCTCCACACTAAATAATAGCTCTCTGAAACCAGTGGACAAGTTCACCTACCTAGGAAGCAGTGTCTCATCAACCGAGAAAGATGTCAACACACAACTAGCAAAGGCATGGACAGCTATTGATAGGCCACCAATCATATGGAAGTCAGACCAGTCGTGTTGATACTGCTATCGGGATGCACTACATGGACACTAACAAAACGTATAGAGAAAAAGCTTGATGGCAATTACACAAGAATGCTATGAGCTGTATTGAACAAGTCGTGGAGGCAACACCTCATAAAACAGTAGCTGTACAGCCACCAACCACCCATTATGAAAACTATCCAAGTTAGATAAACCAGACATGCAGGACACTGCTGGAGAAGTAGGGACAAACTCATAAGCGATATACTCCTATATACAACAGCTCTGTTCTGATACAGGATGTAGCCTTGAAGACCTCCCGGGAGCAATTGACAATAGAGATGGGTGGAGAGAGAGTGTCAGGGAGATTCATGCTGGCAGTGCAACATGAGGATAATGATATTAGGAAATTAACTTTTATTTACACCTCATGCCATCTTAATTATTTCAAATTTAGCATTAATCAATAAAACTTTTCTTTTTAGATTTGTTACTTTCAGTAGTTTTTGAAAGCTAATTGATTTTAAATTAATACAATGAAATATTTATGTGCTACTGTTGTAAATTAATCTTCTACAATAGTTTTCTAATGATAAAAAGAACATGCTGTTAAAATACAAGTCATTATCAGAATGAATGACACAATGGCAGTTCATTTTATCTACAAATAGTGTTTGCCATTGTATAATTGTTAGCAAGCTAGTTTCACAAGCCATTCATTTTGAGTATGGTTCTATTTTGGCCCTTGTCAGACTTACAAAATATTTGCAGAAATATGTGTAGCTGTAACATATTGACCCCAGTCAAGCTGTCAAAATAGGAAATGCACCTGTGTAAATAACAGGTGCATCCAGTCGAGGAATATCAGAATATAACCTTGACCGTGGACAGGTTGAATGAGTGCGATTTGTGATGCCCACAAGAAGAAGGTGGGCATCAAACTATTATATAACTCGGTGCACAGGAAGTTCAATCAGTTGGAGATCAGATGTGGTAGAGAAAACCAGCACCCAGCAGAGAGGGCCCCCAGTTGAGCAGCACAGGAGAACGGGAAAGAAACGCTGTTATGGCCATAAGAGTGGAGGTCAATATATTGCAGTTCTGTTCGGTCTCCAACTCCCTCTCACAGTAAAACCTTTAGTAACCCTTTCGAACCCTTTTAAATAAAGGGAGAGGTATATTTTTCTAAAGAACTGTATCGCTTGTCTTTATTGTTATGATTCTGCATGCATATGTGTTTGTATAGTTGGTCATGGCTATACAACATAGCAGATTCTTTTGACTTTGTTTAAAGACCACTAGAACGGAGGAAAAAGTGGGGACAACAGCAAATGGATCTACTACATAAATATATTAAACCTTAGAAATCTTTCACTTACCTGTACAATGTATTAAAAGCTTTTGCACAGCCAATTATATCACATTCATAAGGTTTTTCTTTTGTGTGTACTCTGACATGTATTTTTAGGCTATAAGAGGTCAGAAAGGTTTTACCACAACCTTCCTGGTTACAAACAAAGTGATATTCTCCTGAAAGTAGAACAATAAAATTTAAATTTCTTTAGTCTATATACAAAACAGTCACTTAAAAAGAAGTGTCTAAAAAGTGAACACTCTAAAAGTTAAACACTAAAACTAGATTGTATAGCTACGCATAAATAACTGAAAAGAAGATTCATAATTAAAAAATCAAGATTCATTGCAACAATTACAAAATGCCCTCAGCAGTCATTAAATGAACAATCATTCCTGATAAAACTCATTGTACTTTTTAACTCACTATACATTCATGTAATTAAATAATTTGTCTTTAGATATGCTTTGATTTATAATAAATCACCAACTCAGCTGATACAAATAGAAAAGAACAAATAATGCATTAAAATCATATGGAAAAAATTGTTATAATTATGAGTGGAAAATTTTTTTCCATTTACAAAAAATACAACAATTCTGGACAAAGGAAATTCAAGGTTTATAGGATTTCTGAGAACTTTTTCAAGTCTAAAAAAGAAAAAAAAAAGTTGCTTAAATAAGCTAATTCTTTGAAATAAATTGAATGTAAAATATTATTCATATGCTTTGAGTCATATCACTGATTTAACAGAATCTTATTTTGATGAATCTTTATAGTGAATAGAACAAAAAATATATATTGCAATGATATTTCAAGAAAAGAATTACAGTTCAACCCTAATTCTAATCATGGTAAGTGCTGTTTTAGTAGACTTTAATGATTTTTCTCAAATTTTTGTCAATTTCATTAACTAATGGTTTTTTTTATTTTTTTTGCAAATTTTAATGGCTTTTATCATTGATTTTTCAGGTTAGTGATTCAATCCTGCCATTTGATACAAAGTATAGAGTGATGAGCATATGAAAGTTTTCCATCTTCTTTAAAGTGCCCTCGATTCAAATACACAGAAGAGAATAGGGAAGACCAGTTCTGTACAGTTTTCAGGTTTGTTGATAAGTGTGTATTGAAGAGGGTAAAAACTGATACAGAATCTTCCAGGGTAGTCACTTGCCTTACTGATCCTTATTTCAATTTCTTTGATTTTAATGGCATGTAAACCCATCTGGGGTTATTTCATGTCTAGATGTTAGGAAATAGTGTACATTGAAGGTTTATTTTTGAGTAGTTATTTAAGAGTTTATTTATATTTTGTTATATTCTATTTAATGCAATGTCAAAATCCTATTACATTTATAATTTTTGGAATAATTTATTTTTCTCAAAGACAAAATGTCATTCATGTTCCCACTTTCAAATTGTTTACATAAAAAAAGGTCTAATGAGAGCTAAATTTCCACATTCTTTGAGAAAATGTTTAATAGTTGGATGTTGGACTGTGGTTGATGTACCTGTTCAAGGGCTTGGCTCAAATCTTGTGTGACCAATATACAATCAAGATTTACTAACTTGTTCCTTTCTGAATTTCCTGAAAGCTGCTTTCCATTCTCTAAGCATAGGTTTTATCATGAAGAGTTTGTGTATGTTATTCCAATGTTGTAACTATTGTATAGGAGAATTTGTTGAGTTGGGGTTTCAATCAGTATATGGACTTTTGACTGTATTTAAAGCCAACTTGACTGTGGCTCAGGATTCAGCACATTAGAATCTTTTGAGTCAGACATGGAATCAAACTGACCCATGAGCTTAATGATTACGAGTTCAAGTTTTTTATCTTTTAGTGATAGTAAGACAGAGAGCAAATCTGAGGATATGATAAAGTTTTCATTGTTTCTTTCCAAGATGATAAGATGATCTATTGCATGCTGGTTTCTTTTGGAAGAGCTTTTTTGGCAATTTTTCTTGTTTAGCATGGCTGTACATGCCATTTTATCAATGCCCTTGCAGCAATCTGTGAATATGCAGGAGTTTGGTTTGGTTTTATGACACATCAGTCATTGGATGGTTATTTAATTCCAAATCCATTTTTATACATGTAAACAGTTCTATTTCAAACAATTCAGTTTAGCATATGTACACAGTTTAGTTCTATTTGACCCATAGATAGGACACTATTAGGTGCTACCACTCCAGGCCAGATCGGACCTGGAAGCAATGGCAATGAAGGGGTACAGATTGCTTAGCATCATATCCAGGATACTCATTAGGGGGTGGGGGTCTTACCTCTTTGTAGAGAAGCAAAAAGTGTATTCTACAGCCCCAGCTGACTGGGCAATTATATACAGAAGTGATTGGGGTAGTGTTTCATGATATTCTGGAATTTATCTTGAAAAGTGCTAGGATGGGTTTTTGTTTTGGAGAGCTCACTTAATTCTATAAGATCACAGCAGGTACTCTAATGACCTAAGGTAGTGTTTTGGGTATGATGGTGAGAGGGATTTTAGACTATGAAGCTGGGTTTCACCCAAAGGTTTTATATCTTTCTTTTTGTTCAAAGAACAGCTTGAACTTTAATTTGAAGACACTGTCATACGCTGGTTTGAATGGGCAGGATTTAAGGATTTTTGGCATCCGAGTTGTAAGGGATGCCTCATGAACTTCAGCGTATAGGTTTTCAATGGGAGAAATTTTGAAGGTTCTTAAAACCAGTTTTTGTGATGTGTAGAGTGAGCACTAAGAATATCCTTGCCAACCAGAATCAGATTAAACCCTATATTTTAAGTAGTGTTCATTAGTTGCCCATACAAAATGGCAAGTTGACTAACTATAAGAGTTGTTGAGCTCTGGTACATTTTGATCATAGATATTTGATGCATGGGATCATCATCATATCGTGCTGGCAGCACGGATATCCCTGACCCTCTCTCGCCACTCCTCCCTATCGTTCATCGCCCTAGGTAGGTCTTCAGGACAACAACCTGTATCCTCACATAGCTGCTGAATGTACGTTCGTGCTGGTCGTCCTGCTTTTGCGCGGCCGTGTGTGGGGATCCATAAGAGTACATCTCTTATGAGTTCATCTCTGCTTCTCCAGCAATGTCCTGCATGTCTGGTTCGCCTAACTTGAATAGATTTCGTGATAGGGGGCAGGTGGCCGTACAGTTGGTGTCTTGTGGGGTGTTGCTGCCAGGACTTGTTGAGGATTGCACGCAGCATTCTTGTGTAATTGCCATCTAGTTTCTTCTCCAGCCGTTTTGTTAGCGTCCATGTAGTGCATCCATATAGCAGTATCGATGTGACCGCTGCCTGGAAGAAACTGCGTTTCATTTTATCGGTTAGGTCTGATTTCCATATAGTCGATAGCCTATTGATAGCTGTCCATGCTTTCGTTAACCTCGTTTCGATGTCCTTTTCGGTTGATTCGACGCTGCTTCCTAGGTACGTGAATTTGTCTACTAGTTTAAGAGGGGTTCCTTCTAGAGTGGAGATGTCCCCCGTTTGGTTATAGCACATATATTCCGTTTTGTGTGCATTAACATGGAGGCCTATGCTTGCTGCTGCTCGTTCCAGGCTATGCAGAAGTGTTTCGGCTTGGTCAGGTGTATTTGCCAGTATCGCTATGTCATCGGCGTAGTCGGCGTCGGTAATTGTTGTTGCGGGGTATCTTCTGCTTCTTTTCTTCGTCAGTTCGAAGCCATTCTCTTTGATTTTGTCAATCGATGTTCTAAGTACGTAGTCTAGACAAATGATAAAGAGATACGGAGCCAGCGTGTCCCCTTGTAGTACTCCTGCTACAATGTCGAAGTATTCTGTGTCTCCATCTGGTGATCGTACTTTTACTTTAGTGTTTCTATAGAGAATCGTTATTGCCGCTACGGTTTCTTTAGGTATGCCGTACGCTAGTAGGATTTGTTCCATCTTTCCTCTGTGAATGGAGTCGAAAGCCTTGGTAAAGTCGACAAATATTAATGTCGCTTGTAGGTTCTTTGCCCGTACACCCTCAAGGATTCTGCGGATGGTTAGTATTTGTGAGGTCGTAGATCTATTTCTTCGGAAGCCATTTTGGTTTTTTCTAAGTATGTTGTCGATTTTGGGTTCTATGCGGTTTCGTAGTAGGGCATTGTAGATTTTGGCAGCTATGGATGTAAGTGTTATGCCTCGGTAGTTTTTGGCTAATCCGAGGTCCCCCTTTTTAGGGAAGGGGAATATGCATCCCTTCGTCCATCTATCTATCGGATTTTGATTGTATACTGCGTTGCAGTGTCGGAGCAGTATGTCGTCGAATTGTCTGGTCTTCCATACTTCCGGGGGAATTTCGTCCAGTCCTGCAGCTTTCCTATTTTTAATTTTTCTGAGAACCGAGTCGAGTTCTCCTTGTGTGAACGGTCCAAGTTTAATGTCTAATTGTTTGCTAATTATTCTGGTGATTGGTTCATGCGTTATTTTTGGTGGGTTTCCAAGTAAGTTTTCGAAGTGCTGTTTCCACAGTTTTATTCTTTCTTGTTGGTTTGCTGCTTTAAGTTTTGCTTTGGCTGTGTTCTTTCTTCTGCTCACTTCGTTTATTGTTTGCCAGGCAATTCTAGATTGTCTATCTTCTACCGAGTCTCTGATCTTATCTATCTGATTTTGAATGTATTCTGTCTGTTCCTTTATATATATGCCTGCTAATTGATATTGTGCCGTTTTTAGTTTTAAGGCATTTGTGTTTGTTGGGTTTTTTCGATAGTTTTTGGAGGCTGTTTTCACTAGTGCACGTTTTTCTCTCACTGCTAAGGTTTCCCATGGGACTCTATATTTAGTTTTAATTTTTGTTGGAATGTATTTTGCTGCTGCCTCAAGGTGTGCATTGACGAAATTTTCGTATTCGTCGTTTGGTGTACTTTTTTCCGTCTTTTCTTGTAGTGTTTCGAATCTGTTTCTTAATTCTAATACGTATTTATCTCTGACATCTTTGTTGTTTAATAGGGCCCAGTCATAGTGTTTGGTGGTTGCTGTTCGTTTGTCGTTTTTTCGTAGGCTTAACCGTATTTTCGCTGTGACTATTCGGTGATCGGTGGACACACCCTCAAAAGAGGAGTATGCCTCGCAATTCAATGCACTATTCTTCCATTTCTTGTTTATAAGGACGTAGTCTATCTGAGCTTTAGTATTGTTTGCGTACGTGTATGTCCATAGTTTGCCCTCTCTTTTTTGGTAGTTTGTATTGAGGCATGCTAATCTATTTTCTATCATGAAATCTGTTAGATGTTGTCCATTTCTATTTGACGTGTTGTGGAGGCTGTATTTGTTGTTTTCGTTTTTCCCGATTTGTGCATTCATGTCTCCGCCAATGACTAACATGTTGTGTTTCGGGATGCTACGCACTAATGAGGATAACTCATCGTAGAAGGTGACTATTTCATTTTCTTCACTAACATTGGTGGGGCTGTAGCATGAGACGATTGTTGCTCTGGGGTTTCCGTTAAATGTAGCTACCATCATTCTAGGTTGTATTTTCTCTATGCTATTAAGCGTTTTTAGTGCTTTAGGTCCTATAAGCAATCCTACCCCTCCCACTGCGGCGTTGACAGAGTTTTTCCATGCGGATACAGTGGCGAGCGACCATCCATTGCCAGTTTCGTGATATTTGATATCTTCGGTGTGCGTGTATCTGTGTTCTTGTATGCATATTATGTCTATTTTATGTTCTTCGGCCGATGCGATTAGCTCTGGGAGTTGTCCTATTCTATTTAAGGTTCTTACGTTAAATGTGGCTATTTGTAGTGTTTGCTTGCATTTTAGTAGTTTTGATTGTTTGAGCTCTGTAGCTGATTTTTCGAACACCGAGGCCAGGGCTCCAACCTCAGCAGGACGCGCCCCTTTTTTACCCGCGCGAAGAGCGATGCGGTTTGTGTAAGTGGTTTGAGTGTGGGTCATGGTTATCTTTCGATGGCTGTTTTATTCTCTTCTATAGAAGCCACTCTTATAGAGGAGCAGCAGTAGTTCCCCGATCGAACTGTCGATCCTGAGCGAAAAGTCGTCAAACTCACGTCCAGGACCCATTTGGGTATTGACTTTGGTCGTCCATTGATTTATTCAAATACCTTAACGTACATCATGCTGCTTCCCATGTGTACATAATAAAATAAATTAAAAAAAAAAAAAAAATAAATAAATAAATAAATAAATAAAAAAGGGGGGAGGAATTTGTTTTAAGTTTTAACTTAGTTAAAGTCCAACATTAAGGTACTTTCTTATGACTTTCACTAATACTGACTTATACTTTTTTGCTGTATTGGGACTTTTCCAAGGGTTTTTCATTTTTTTTTCCATCCTACAGTTGGGGACCTAGCAGGCTTCAGGAATTAGAGCTCTGTGGTAGCATTAGGCGTTCTAGGCTTTTTCTTCTAAACTACTGTTAGGGCTTTCTTTACGAATTTTTAAATTATTCGATAGAAGATATTTAAAAACATTCTGCCTTGTTCACTGACATGTGGATAGGCTTAATATCAAATTGGCTTTACAGTAGAGTAAGCGTGCCTTTACATTTAAAACGCATAGTTTAAGCATTATTTTACAAACAAAATACAGCATAACATTTTGTAAAATTCAGCATTTTAAATTATGCATGGGATAAGGTTTTGTTTTCTTGTCAAATATAGCTCCAAGGAATTTATATTGGTTGATAACAGGCATTTCTGTTTCTTCTACCACACCAATTCAGTGAAATAGAATATTCTATTTTTTGTGAATAACTTTCATGCTTGATTGGCCTGCAAGTAGCCCAGATGCAAATCTAACAGAAAATTTATGGAGGAGATTAAGAAAATACTGTCCATCAAATCTAAAAGAATTGAAGAGCGTCAAGACTGAAGTGTGGGTGTCAGTATCACCCAAAACTTGTTGGGATTTAATTGGTTTGATACAAGAACAAATGAACAAAATAGTAAATATAAAAAGGTGCTACATTAAAGCATAGTAATACAGTTCTTCAAAAGTATGTTCATTAATGAGTACTTTTTCTTGATAAAATAAAACCACATTTTTTGTCTTTTTCTTACAAAATATAATCTTTAAATTTAAAAAATTTAGCATTTCAAAAACCTACCAGATTATTTTCATATATAGAATTGACATACTGTAAAGAGTAAATTGTCAAAATTTAAACAAATTCTAACAAGAAATATGAAAGTCATCCACAAAAAACTGAATATTTCATTTCATTGAATTGGTGATGACAGGGAGCTAAAGTATCCATACTGGATTCTGGATTTTGAAATTTAAACCTATTATCCATTTGTTAATTTGTTGTTCTACCATGTGCATGGGACTGGATCTATGACAGATGACCAAGTTGTTAATGTAGAGGGCACAGTCAATTCAACAATCTAGGCATTTAACAATATTACTAATCTTTATTGAGAAAAGATTGACAGTATGTTACCTCTTGATTTTGGTGCTCAGAGTGAAGGGATCCCACACAGACCTTCAAGTTTCGATGGCAGGAAACTGTTTATGAAAAGTTGCAGTTTTCATTTTAGGCCAAAATCATACACCTCTCACGACATTCTCTTTCCAGCTGATGTCATAATTGAAAAAAAAAAGAAAATTGCACTTAGATGACACTTCTTCATGAAAGTTTCTCTTATGAAGGTCTCTAGATGAATCGGATGGTAAATGGTTTGGTTTTGTTTTTTTTTTTCCAGAATCCAGTCTGAAGGTAAAAGGTAATCAAGCCATTTAATGTGAGGTACCATGTCAGTCTGTTGTCTATCATCTGCTCCATAGTAAATGTGCGGCTTGTTCATATGTCATTGAAGACATCTTTTAGGTACTTGACAGATTCATTGTGAATCTCATCTAGGCCAACAACTGTATTGCGAGATTTTTTTTTTTTTTTGAGTTCACTTGTTCTGGTAGAGTGAACAGCTGGTTGTAGTCTTCTAAATGTCTTGATATAAAGTTTAATCTCATTCTTTTTTACCAAAGACTTTTCAGATCATGTCCCAGACTCTTTTCAATAGTTTAACTTGCCAGGAGTTTCTTTTGACTTCTTTAATGATTTTGTGGGTTTTTCTCAGCAGATTAAATTAGAGGTTGTGGGTTCAGAGTGGAATTTTCAGAGCTGTTGTCATGATTGAATAACCTTTCTATATTGCTTGTTGAACCATGGCCTGTCCCGTTTGTAAGAGGCTTGATTATTTAGGATGTTTTGCTATTGTGAACAATGTGTTTGTGAAGAGGTCAGCAGAGTTGGTGGTGTTATTTTATGAGGCAAAACTTATGAGGAAAAACACAGGATTTGAGGGACAGAACTTGGTTGCAGATGGGGTGGGTGTGACACTCAGGGACCTTTCTCAAGTTTTGTTCTGCTCTGCTTCCCATCTTGGGATAAAGCCTGAGCTCAGGCCTGCCACTTTGCAATGTCTAATAAACTGCTTCCATCTTCAACTCTCTTTGGTCACTGCCAACAAAGTGACTCCCACCAAATCACTTTGACAACTCCCTATCCTGGGAACATCTCTAATTAGACCTTGTTGCACTTCTGCCCTGGGCAGATCTGCTGCCTCTTCAAAATCCAACATATATGAAACCTACAATCCCCACCCATTTCCAAGTATATACCACCCAAATTTATGTACTCAAAAATGGCTAAACTCTTATCTGCCAGACCACTATGCCACAAATGCTAGTTTATGGCAGACATGGTGGGGGGAACCTTTCCATCTAAACATTTTCAGATTTGGATTTTATCACTTTTCAAACTTTTAACCAGATTTTGTATTTACTATAACAAATACACTTAATGTATACTTACACACAAACATATATATATATATATATATATATATATATATATATATATATATACACACACACACACACAAAAAAAAAAAAAAAAAAAAAAAAAAAAAAGAGGAAGTAAATGTTAAACACACAAAAGAAAAAGTATTCAGAGGATGATTTTATTTATAGATGAATCATTTGCTCATGTTAAATGCATTGGTTTTTACACAATACCATCATCAGGACAGTTAATGTGATATCTAATCTTCTGACTTACATTTAGTTTGATATTTTTTTTTTTATTTCTAAGAGGATATAAAAAAAATGAGAAAGTTTTTAACATTCTACTTATTAGTGGTGGTCTGTTTCAAAACTGATGAAATTGGTATTAGAAATTTAGTTTAAAACCAAGCATAAAAAGAAAAAAAAAACTAAATTGAATATAATTCAGAAGATACATCACATATTTAAAGATACTAATTTTTATGTGTACAGTTACTTTGACTGTGACTGTCTGGAGTCCAGTGTTGAGGTTGATTTTACTTTAGGCATGTCATTCCTAATCAGGATTGAGACACCTCCAAAAGCCCTGTGACTGGCATCATGTACATAAAAATAAAACTTTGAAGACTAATTATGTGGCTGTTTGCCTTGAAGAATATTTCCTGAAGGCAGGTTGGGCGTCTGTCAGGAAGTGGCTAATGTGATGTACTGCAATATCATAGCAAGCAAATTCAAACTCCAGTTATGCTATTGCATTCACTTTTGGACTAATACCTAAGGGAAAAGTATGAGCCTTCTTATCCCCACTATTGTTCTTCTATAGGGATGACTTTGGCATTAAATAACCCACAAGGGTTGATATACCATTAAATAAAAGAAGCCAAGCCTAACCTGAAGGAAGATGATGGTAGGACAGATCTGTTAGCAACAAGAGCAGTTCATTGGTATTTGCTTTGATCCTGCAGCAGTTCCACTGTATTATTATTATTATTATTATTATTATTCTGTGGTTCATGGTTGAGCTCCAGATTATTTTAGGATTTATTTTTTTGCTTACATAAGGAGGGGGGCTGTTTTCTGTTACAATCTTTTCCAGAATTTTGAATTTATTTTCTGTATCAAGGGTTTCTATATTATCTTTTTTGTTCATGAAACCATTATTAGAGATAGGATATTAGATATGAGAAATCACTGAAAATTGTAACCAAATATTTGTGATTGTTTGTATAAGATTTTCAAGTGCAAATCAGTAGATCACTTCTGTTTTGCCAAGGCTAATTATCAAGCCAAAGAGGCATATCAGTTTTTAATAAAAATCCATAATAAATAATCATTATATCATGATGAAAATAGGTAAATCATTGCATTCTTAACAATGCTTTTATGGTATTGCTTTTACAATTCAATATATGTTCCATCAAATTCAGTTTTGTAAGCTTTATCCTTCAATAAAAAGATTTGGATTAATGAGCAGGACAAGTTCAGGTGTGTAAGAAAAAAAAAAAAAAAAAAAATGCTCAAATTTTCCCCAGATACATTCTGTGGCTCTTTCATCATCTTGTACCATCAAGCACAGATACCCCTGACCCTATCTCGTCACCCCTCCCTATCAATCATTGCTTCCGGCAGGTCCTCAGGGCTACACCCCATATCCTCACAGAGCTGCTGTATGTAGGTTTGAGCTGGTCGACTAGCTTTTGCTCGGCCATGTAAAGGGGTCCATAGGAGTACATCACTTATGAGCTCGTCCCTACTTCTCCAGCAGTGTCCTGCATGTCTGGTTCATCTAACTTTGATAGTTTTCGTGATGGGTGGTTGGTGTCCGTATAGCTGCTGCTTTGTTGGGTGTTGCCTCCAGGACTTGTTCAATATTGCTTGCAGCATTCTTGTGTAGTTGCCGTCAAACTTTTTCTCCAGCCGTTTAGTTAGTGCATCCATATAGCAGTATCGACATGATCACTGCTTGGAAAAAACTGCATTTCATTTTATCAGTCACCACTTAAATTATTACTAGATAGAGTACTAGTAAAAAGTCAAGACATTTGATTGGAGATTAACAGACTCACTTGTACATGTTTCATTTTTATAAGGTGGAAAGATACATTTTATGCTCTATTGTCAATCATAAATTTACATTGAACAATTACAAATAATTACTACTATATAACATGACAGAAAAGAGATTAGCCAATTATATTTTTCTTAAATCATTTTATGAATTAATATTGTTGTGAAAATTTTCAGACCTTTGCAGGGAAATATTCTTTTTAATTTAATTAAGTAACTTATCAATTTAAACATTTGTTGAGATTGTTAGTCCAAAGTAAGCAATAATATTATGTAATTATTTTACAACTCCAGTTTGAAGAACCATCTTTAAAATCAATTAAATGAAGATAATCATTTTGGTAAAATAAATGATTCATTATTTTTTTTCTTTTGAAGTCTTAATTCTATATGATGAGTTTCATCTTGCAGCAATATGGCATTTTGTTGGTTATTACAATAAGGCTGATTTTTCGAACACTGAGGCCAGGGCTCCAACCCCAGCAGGATGCGCCCCTTTTTACCCGTGGGAAGAGCGATGTGGTTTATATATGTGGTTTGAGTGTGGGTCATGGTTATCTTTCGTTGGCTGTTTTTTATTCTCATCTATAGAAGCCACTCTTATAGATGAGCAGCAGTAGTTCCCCAATCGAACTGACAATCCTGAGTGTTAAGCCGCAAGACTCACACGTCCAGGAAAAGTTAGGCATTGCGCATTCGAATACCTTCACGTCCATCATGCTGCTTCCCATGTGTACACATAAAAAAATAAATAAATAAAATAAAAAAAATCCCTCTTTTACCTTAAGTTTTAACTTGGTTAAAGTCCAGGACTAATGTATATTTAAAGAAATTTTTGGGTATATTTTAACCTGTCATCCGATTCTGGCCCTAACATGTGTTTTTATTTCATTTTATATTTTTATTTTTTTAAGGAGAAGTGGCATTTTGAATTTGGCTTGGGTTGCTTTGTTTTCTTATTAACTGCTATGAGGGTGGGCAAACTGAGACTTCTAAGCTTTTAGAAAAGATTCAAAACCTGTTTGCATTCAACCAGAGTTATATACTCAAGTTATTTTTGTTTTTTTTAAATTTACCGCAAAACATGTCCTTACATTTAAAATACATTATATTCTTCATTTGAGAACAAAATACAGCAGATATTAAAGACAGAACTATTTCAAATCAAATATGTGCATTTTTTTAAATGAACAGTTTAGTAGAATAAATTTACTGACCTCTTTGAAACTTCTGGAAACGGATGACTTCCATTTGCCTACTATTTTAACAAATGCTCGCTTGAATTATTACTAATTTTACTAGCATTTAAACTAAAATTCCACTCCTTTATCGTGGTCATCAGGAGGCGGGGTTAGAGAGAGAGAGAGAGAGAGGAAGAGGAGAAGGAGTCTACTATCTTTCTTTTAGGGGATTCATCTTAGCACGTGTTAAGCTATATTTGAGGTGTTTTGTTTTTTTGGGGAGGAGGGATTTTTTGTACACAACTAACAAAAGCATGGACAGCTATCGATAGGCTCTCGATCATATGGAAATCAGACCTGACTGATAAAATGAAACGCAGTTTCTTCCAGGCAGTGGTTTTATCGATACTACTATATAGATGCACTACTTGGACGCTAACTAAACGGCTGAAGAAGAAACTAGACTGCAATTACACAAGAATGTTGAGAGCAATATTGAACAAGTCCTGGCGACAACACCCCACAAGACACCAACT